>KK121374.1:293522-308195 GCA_000611955.2 Stegodyphus mimosarum | reverse complement strand
AACCAGGCAGGAGATTATATTTATTTGATCTTGGCAAAGCAGAAAATGAAAAGTAGTGTAGATTTTGAGACTAACAGTTTTGACAGGTTTTCAGCGATAAAAATTCTCAACGGCAAATTTAAAATAAAAGTTATTTTCCCAGTAATATACGCCAGGGAGCTTATCTTCCGAAATATTCTCAAAGTAATGCCAGAGAGAAAACGATTATATTGTTCGTGACATTGGAAAATATTTTGATAGGCGCAAACAGCTGTTGTCGTTTATAGAGACCTCGCCAATCTTTTTAAGCCTAAAAACACGAGACTCTTTCAGAAAATGCAATTTACGAAATGGCCACGAAATGGAAATGACAATTTGCGAAATTTCTATGCTTTGATAACCCAAGGGACTACTTCATTTTTAAAGCTTCATTTTTTAAAACAGACCAATAATTAAAAGAATAGAATATTCATCGCTGTGTTTATGCAAATGCAACAATCATTTTCCTTACTTCTAAAAATTAAATTTTTAATGTAAGTTGAAATTTTTGCAAAAAAATGCAATTTTAATAAAGTTACGAACGTCTGATAAATTCAATAAAAAATGACATTTCATTTTCAAATGTAGATTTAAATATCATTGTACTCTAAAGAAAGTAAACGAAAAACTGAAAAAAATTAAGTCTTTTCCTTCTTTCGCTGAGATAATACTTGTTTAAATTCTGTAGCTAACAGAGATATAAGCCAACATAATATCAAAAGAAAGTATTTCATATCGTTATTAATTCATTTATTTAAACTCAAAATCTTTTAAGTTGTCAAATTTGGTATTCTTAAATACAGCTTATATGCTTTAAAAAATCATCATTTCCTTTGTTGTGTAGAAAAGGCAAACTTTAAAAACCACTATAATTACACTGTATTTTAAATGCATTTTTATTCCATTTTTTCGATCTCTTGAAATTTTTATTACTTAATTATGATATTTTTAAATTTTTATAATATTGCTGCTTACGTACACATTCGTTATCAAGTTAATACACACAGAACCGATGATAGCTTAATAAAATATATTTTACAAAAAGAAACACTTTACAGTTCTCAAATTTTTCACACGAGGGACTAAAGAGCTATAGGAGGATTCAGTCATAATTCTGTATAATGTTATATTATTATTAAGTAATATGAAAAATTTTAGAAACAAAAAAATTTGACAGTTGTGCAATGCTAAAGACCAGTTACCTTGTTTAAGGAACAGATTTTTTGATCTATTGTACTTAAGCATTCCCCAACCACCAGCAAGTTGGTACGCTGATTTGTTAGAGAGAGCATGCCAATTAATCGTCAAAGTATTTTTCTGTTATTCAGTATTGCATCATATTATTATGTTTCTGCATTCAATTCTCGATTGTATTAAATATCTGAATCAACAATAGGAAGAATTTATTCAATTAATGATAAATTCAGTATTATATTTCCAAATAAATGTTGGCAACTCAGTCTGTATTATAATTGAAATACTTTCATCAACAAAAAATTTGAACGACTTTTATTAAACATTTACTTTGCGGAATTATTTTCGTCAAGAACGTTACAAAATTTCATTGGACATTCTAACAACTTGAGACCTCTAAAAATGTGTGATTGTTTTAAAAGTATATAGTGCTTAAAATTATTATTGAATTTAAAATTCTATGACTTTCAGTGAAATGTCCAATTCAGTCAAAATTCCACGACGATAATTTTTTAGTAGTTCAAAAGTTAATTTTGTTTTGTATTTTCAAAATTATATTTTTCATACTATTTTGCTGCTCTAGTGCTTTTTATGCCACCCTCCTCTCCCAACCTTTCGTTTGAAGGGGGATATGTAAGATATAACAAAATACGATAGCTGCTTTAAAAAATAATTGGCGACCTCAAAATTAACATTCTAAATTTGGTGCTCTTCTCCTAAATTCATCTATTCTCCCAAATTCGAGATATTTCCATGTTACGTTGTAGGGATTTATATTTATTTTAAATAACCAGTTAAATTTAATTTGAAGTTCTTTCCTATAAACATTCATTCCCCTGATTTTCAGTGCCAGAATATTTAAATTTGGTAGCGCGCGTGATTATCATTGCCAGAATATTTGAATTTGGTAGCGCACGTGAAGAATGCAAATTCTACCACTGGGAGGAAAAGTTTAAATATTAACTTCTAAAAGGGAAAGTTAGAGAGACTGGGAAAATTCCATACGTGCTGTAGCTCGAGCTTCGGCTTAGCAGTTATTGCTGGTTAAACGTAGCGTAACAACTATTATTTTGCGGCCACTAAACTTATCAACGCTCCGGTAGGATACAGGATAGTCTGAGTCCTGTAGCGTAATTCTGCCACTTGTTAATATCTTCAAATTCTGACTTTAGTTCTTAGTGTTCCTTTACCGCCCAAGTAGAGGCGTAGTGTGTTAACCCCGAGTTGACGCAATGTAAATAATTTAAAGAGTGTGATAAAGGGTAGTTTTAACCCTTCTTCTGTGCAGTCACTACTCTCCAGATTTCACACAAGAGATAGACAATAGATTCTACATCGTAACGTTTTAATGCAGAAACCTCCTGCCAAATTAAATAATGGTAAACCAAAACTTTCTCTAACTGCAACTGAAACCATCGACTTCCTCCCTTCTTCCTTTGAACTGCTGCGTTCTCTTTCGTTTACGCTTTCCTGCTGGCAATACGCTACTTTTCCACGCTGCTGTTTATTTGCCTAAGATGACGTCGTACTTTAAAATGGAACTTATTGTATTCTACTATAATTAAGAAATATCTTGTCTGCAAAAGAATGATTTGATATACATAAAAAATAAAGATTGTGATGCTTCAAGCTCAGTACATCATGTTTTTCCACTCAGCCCTACCTTCAAGACACTACGGTCTTCTCAGTCATCTGCGCAATATCGAAAGCTGTTAAAAGTTACAGTGTCCTTCCTCTGCGCTTCAAAATTATGAGATATATAATATATATATATATAAATTCATATAATAAATATGTATATATTCTTCTACTACTTTGTCTAAAATATATATATATATATAAATATTTGTGCATCCTGCAACCAAAAAGAAAAGTGCACAGCTACACATTACAACACTCTTATATACAAAATTTCAATGTTCTGAGGGTACTTATCTTCCAGTTACGCTAATTACATACGTACACACGAAAACATCTCTTCTGAATCAATTTTAAATCCGTTTTATAATCCATTTTGGGAAAAAGAGTCTTTTTACTGTCGTTACGTACAGATGCCGCACAAAACCGCAGTTAAATTGCATTCGATAGCGGTCAAAATGGGGATATTTTCTTTGAAATATGATACTCGAAATTTTTCGCAATTACAGAATTTCCTTTACTTTGTACGAGGAAGTAAAAAAAAACGTTACAATTGTCATAAAAGATCAGCTTATTAATGAATACTCGCAATCCCATTCAAGCTTTTTTTAGTAAAGGTAAAAACTTCTCAGGACATATAGGAAAAACGTACAAAGGGATGAAATTTGAGTTATTTTTAAAATAAAAACTTGATGCCAATGAAAATAATGGGAAAAAGAAAGGATGGATAAAAGAAGACTCATGAGAATAATACTCTTGAATAAACCGAATGCTTTTGAATCCGAAATAACTTCTCGTCTCAGAGGAAAGCATTCTTAAACGGCAACTAGCTTATGTCTAAACTGAAATTAATCTTCATTACATTACTAGGTACTAGTCTTGGGCAAGTACTCTTTAACGTCCTTAGACTGTCAATCGATTATTTAATATTGGTAGATGTGTATCGATTGTCATATAATGGAAAAGGAGCAATTAGAGCAACCTCCTCTAGTCTGTAAAACTTATACGATACATGATTGCTAAATCGATGATTGCAGAAACAGGCTGCCATCCTGAGTTTTCTCTAATATGTGAGAAATTATCTGATTTTGACTGGAGCTAGCTAAATTCCCGGATACCCTCCGATATTGATTTTGAATTAATTGCAGCATTTGACAACTAATGTAAAAGTAATTGGGCATAGAACCTAAAAATAAGAAGTGCAATTATCTGCATTTACGTATTATGTTTCATAAATACATTGGATAACGTCTTACATTTCTCAGTATCCTTGGAAAAGTGCGCCGTATAATATAATGAGTAGTGCCTGTAATTTATTGCTTAAAGATGACTATAGTATTTATACCACATCACTGATAAATTAAAGATTAAAATAATTGCAGTATTTATTTAAGTGTATTTATGTACATACCTAATATTTCTCGGGTTGTCAGATTTTTTTCCCAGTGATTGATGGCGTATAAGAGGGTGTCTTACATTTACCATTATCCTTGTACATGCGTGCCCTATAATATAATAAGTTTGCCTGTAATTTGTTATTTAAACATTTCTATACTGTATATACCGGATCACTGATCAATGTACTTCTAAAACAATTTTCCCCGGATTGCTGGACTTTCCCTCCAGTAATTGGTGCATGTTTAACTTCTATACGAGCCAGCTTCCCTTAGAAAGTCCGGCACGAAGGCATCCTCCTCCTACACAGATACACCTCGAGTGCTTTTGCCATAAAATAAACCGAAACCAAACCCAGTGATTGATGAGGTATAGGATACTCCAAAAATCGTATGCTATTTCCGAAAAGCGGGGGAGCTTGATCTTTATGCCGCGCGTGCAAAAGTTATGATTACACAGAGTATCGGTTTGCGAGGCAAAGAATTACTGTTTAGTTTATAGTCGACAAAATGGGTTCCAAGTCCCCAAATTTTGAGGTTTGCAAATAATCTAGAGAACAATGTTATTTCTAGGGTAACGGGTAGAATGGCCCACGGGATAAGATATTTCTATTTTAGGTCATCTTTCTTAACTTCGGAATGCGGTTCCTTCAATTAACTTTAATGCGATTCTAAAGAGCTACTTCTCTCTAAACTTAGTTATCGAACAAAATCCTTATTTTTTTATACTTGAAAATTCAGCTTTTTGTAAACATTTTACGAATATGCTTTCTAAAAGGAAATTAAACTGTATGCTATAAATCTTCCCTTATTTCAGCGCAGTGTTGTAAAATCCTGGTTGCGGAAATCTTCCATAAGTATTTCAGTGTTTCATTTCAGCCAGCATCTCATTCTTCATGGTAAAAGTAGAAAACATTCAATATATATAAACATATACATACTAATCAGTAAACAATGCAATATATACATACGATCAATCGAAAATTTCTTCTGAAGAACATTTTCCTTGTCTGCTGACACTGTTCGCCAAGTCAGGAATGAAAAAAAGTATCTGAAATTTAGTAGAACAGCATCTAATAAATTTAGACTATGCATTCTGATTGGTATACAGCATTGTACAGAGCTGAACTATAAGTTTTGTCACATGATCGTGAATAGCTTATTTAAATACATGTAATATATCGAATAATCTGTGTATATCTGTCCATCACTGCCCATCAGTGGCTGCATGGGCGCTTTCATGTTTTTCCCCATGTATAAAGTCTATCTGAACCAATTTTCTCTAGAAAGTCCTCCACGAAAGCATCCCTACCCTTAAGCAGATATCCGTAGTGTGCTTTGCCATGACCTATAAAACCAAACGAACCAAACATGTATACCTATGACTTCAAGAATCTCCATTAACCAAAATTACAAGGTGTAAGTTCAGGAGACAATGGCAGCCGTTCGACCAAGAAAGAGTGATTGAGAATATGGTTATCGTGAAATTTTGATCACAGCAGATGGTAGGCAGGAACTGTGCAAAGGCGCTTCATGCTCCATATATGTTTCACAAAGGATCACTTGCCTATGTTGCAAGAATATCATGATGTAAGGTAAGCATCTTAACAGAGCTTAGACTGTAACAGAAATAGTTCAAATTGCTCAGCTATAATATTTCGTAAAACAAAAGAGGCCAGTGAACTCGCAACGCGTTGTGATCTTTGGAAGGTGTTTTCATACTCCTGTCTGGGTTCGATGCGGCATCTGCGCGCATTTGTCCCATTAAGCGAAAAGTATGCCTCGTCAGTTCACAGGGCAACTAACAGTCAAATGTCATTGCTTTCCCTGTGTTGGAAATTTATAACGCCTTTCGAAATTGATTGGTTTCAATTTTTGAAATTCGTATGGATATATATAGAGCGAAAATCATCATGAGAAACAGTCAAACACTGCTGTATAGAACGAAAGTATTCTGTGACCATTACAGTGCAAAACGTTGATGAAAAATGAAACTATTCTGGAAATAAGATTTTTCGTTATTAAAAAAATCCCATGTCTTCTGATGAATTTATGAAATTCGGGTCATGCTACTGCTTTGTTTTTTGAATTATTGAATTGTTACTATTATATTACTTTTGGATCACCCAGTATATCTCTTAGATTAGTTATTTCCTTGCAAAGAGAGTGCCGCCCTTTTAAAAACATTTTTTACAATACTTACCTTGGAAAAATAAACATTGTTATTAGTAATAAGAGCACCCTATTTACTTTGACGATGGTCAATAGTTAATGCTGACGCGACACCTTTCTGTAAAAAATTATTTCGTGCGCTTGTCCTTCAATGGAAAGTTCTTATTAAAAATTCACTTTCTTCCACAGAGTAGAACTCGGTTTAGTCAATTAGAATTTGACTATCGAAAATCCCAAAATTGGACTGGATTGTAAAATTGGACTATTATCCTGTCGACCACTGGCTGGAATTTCGGCAGTGTTCGCCAGTCGCCAGTCTCCGGAATTTCAAAGGAAGTGGTTTTCCATAATTGGCGCTAAACTGCGATAAATCGGCAGTCGACGGGAAAATACTGTGTACTATGGTATATTTAATTATAGGAGAGCACTCGAGGACTATCTTCCTAGTTAAGGGATACCTTCAGAGGGAAACTGGCTCATATACACATTACAGATGGGGAAAACCACGAAAACGCGCATGCAGTCAGCCCGTTCGCCGGAATTCAAACACCGGACCACAAAATGAAAACCACAAATGAAAGTGTGTTTTATAACTATCAAGCCGTCCAGCCAGTATAGTGGTTAGCAAGGCTGACTGCCATACCGAAGGACCCGACTTTGACGCCGGAGAAGGCATGGATGTTTACAAATGTATAGTGTCTGTGCGGCCTTGTGGCACTCAATATATGCGGCGAGCCGAAAGTCCTCTCATGAGGTTGGGGTAAGTGAAGAGGAGTGAGAGACCCTCGTACCTGTCCCCCTGCAATGTTCTCTGTCAAAACTGGGGAAAACTGAGCTAAAGCTGGACTGTCACCTAAATGGTGCTCAAATGCTCTTGCCAATGACAGGCGCATTTGCCTCCTTGCCACCATGAATGTCGTGGTTTGGGGCTGATCAATGTCAAACAAGCGAGATTGTAAAGACAACTGCGTTGCTATCGAAGCACTGATGAGGCTGGACTCATTCATTTTGCATTTATTTTGGATTTAATAAAATAGGCATTCTTTTAAGCTGTACACATTGTTAAGCTTGTTATTTTTATCTGTAGATTTCGTACCAACATTACATTTGACGATAAGCAACGAGATGATAACTTTAAATTGCAAAAGGTACAACCTTCTGTTGACTTTCTATGTGTCAACTAGTTCCTATGTTCCTATGTCCTAACAGCTTCCTATGTGTCATTAATTTACAATTTTTGAAGACCCAATTTTTTACGTGTCTTGCGTTAGTTACAATTTTACAACTTCAATTTTTATTATCTTGATCTTCTGATTAACCACGCCCACCCCCTACATTACATAGTACAGACAATTGACGATTCAGCGTTCTTAATTATGAAAGTGCAGCAGCGAGCGAGTGGAAAAGATAGCTAAACACTGGTATTTCGACCGGGACATAAAACTTCGTGAAAGAATTTGTTGCCCAGGTATTTCCGTAGTTTTTCTACGATATATAGTGAATATGACATAGTTTCCTTTACAATGTCCTCCACAAAAATATGTCTTCTCTTAGGCAGCTTCCATCCATTTCAAATTATATCACAACTCACTATACCTATTATTTTTCTTTAGCCCCATTTAATTTGCACAGCGTTATAGCAAGATTGTCTGGAAATAAAACTAACAGACTGGACTGGATTATTTGATTATCACCAAGCCCACATATATATATATAAATTTCCGACAACTCATACATTCAAATATGAAATGGTGCTCAGAAGTCTAACTGTGTTATATAAAAATGTCGATTTTTTTATCCAGTAACATCTAACCGAAAAAGGCGGCATCTTTATATTTCCATATATATTTCTTTTTATCTGGAAGTTCAGCTGCAGGAGATGACATCAATCCACGCTGACTTCGATAATCGGAATTCTACTCTGCGCCCTTTCGATAAGCGACAAAGAGCAATGAATCTGGTTATCTTTTATCGGCATTGACACTATACTGAAACCTCTTCAACCCTATCTCTTTGTTGCATCGCATCCTATAACACTTAAAGCAATTTCTGGTAACTTTCTCCTCTGAAGGCACTCTATCTTACTTACAGCCGACAGTTTCATTGATTATTTTTCTTTTAAAGCTAGCTAGAGTGTTTTACAAAAATTTTCTGAATCGTTTTTCTCAATATCTAGTAAGTAGAATGAGAGGAATCGAGAAGCAGGTTTTATAATTCTTCCAAAAAAGGTAGTTTTACAAAATCTACAATTAAGAAAAGTTTCTTCAAACAGTCAAAGCCTTTTAAATGAA
Source organism: Stegodyphus mimosarum (assembly GCA_000611955.2). Taxonomy (NCBI): domain Eukaryota; kingdom Metazoa; phylum Arthropoda; class Arachnida; order Araneae; family Eresidae; genus Stegodyphus; species Stegodyphus mimosarum. Next base: position 299,488 of record KK121374.1, on the reverse strand, counting down.
AAATATATGATTTTTACATAATTTCGTAGAAGTTTTTCACTGTTTTCCCGAGATAAAGTTAAATACACAATAAAAACATTATTTCGATTATATATGGCATTAGTAGTTCTACGCTATTTTATTCTACTATATAGTAAATGAAAGAGATGGGAAAGAAGCACTTTACTAATTTCACAAAAATTGAGAATTCAAGGTTGAAGACCTTTCTTGCTAAAAACATAATACGTCGTTAAAATTCTGATGATTAAGAAACAATAATTATTTTAAGGTGCTTACGTATTAAGTCAACCACGTTAAAGCAACTTGGAAATTTTCACAGACGAAAAGGTAAAAGTTACTTATCGGGTGCAAGTTCGTAATTTTCGCGACCTATTTTTAAAAAAATTTCCCAAACTTCCGTTGCTTTTCCTAAACTAACAAACATTATCAACATATGGGGAAAACCTGCTTTAGCAATTCCAAATACAAATTTTATTTATTATTAAGTAAGGATTGCGCGATATATTAAAAACTCAAACACTTAAATTCGTCTCCAAATCTTTCTGTAATTTTTTTGCTCTCTTCTTGTTGCAAAGTACACAGCAATCTGCTTCCGCTTAAAAAGCATTAGAGAATTCCAAAGACTCGGCATCGTTCAAACCTCAGTAACACCGGCTACCTAAGCGAGTGCATCTCCTCACTGTTCGCATTAGAGATTTTGGATAAAATCCTCTATTCCAGCATAAATTTTACCTCATTAAAATTCCGTTTAAGGCAAAAATATCACGATTTTTTTATAAAACTTATTGGAACTTAAAACACAAAAAGAAAGGACGCACACCAAAACACCAGCGTTGCTTGATAGAAGTAATGTTATGATTATGAAAATTATGTATCATACATCCAAGTAATTTTATGTATTACTTGGATGTATGATATATAATTTTCATATTATACATCTAAAATTTCGTATACAATACTAATAAATGCTAAATTATAAGTAAGTAAGCAGTTGTTTTACTTTTCAGCGGTACCTTAGTCTATATAGTCTCTGAAGCATGTGTGGATGGGATGAGGCTAGTAAATTTTCACATGAGTGGAATGAGCCAAGATCTGATTCGTCCTCTGAAGACTCTTCGACAAGAAATGGAACATCTGTGACGAGAATGCTATATGAGAGGTGAAAGGGTTTGGCGTACCAAATGGGTCAGCAAGGCTGATTCCTAAAGTGACTTTCTTAAGAAAATAAATAAGGTTCTCTGAACAGCTTAGTTTTCCTTACGTTGTAAATAAGACATGAGTGTGTGGCATTGCACACAGCAGACTTTACTTTAGCAAACATCGCAGAATGTTGTCTTTATTTTTTGGAGAAGAATATTCAAACACGGAAAACGCTACTGCCATTCATTTTGCATCGAACATTTTAACTGAGGCAGGCTTTTCCTCCCTTGCTCTTCATCTGTTGCTCTTCCAGGTGTATCAGATCATCTTTGACTCATTCTTCTCTTTCGAGCAGTTATTTGAAATCCTCTTCCTACAGTTTTAGATCACGTTGCTTACTAATGTCACCAAGACTCACGAGAAATTTCTTCTCTTCTCATCTTGGTTACAGCTAAGATAATCATGAACCCGATAGGGGCACGCAATTTTCTAAACTTAATTTAAGTTTACATCTGTTACATCTCTCCTTGCGTTATAGATGTTCTCCGCACAATTATAAATATTGTAGTCCTTCCGAAAGTGATAAAATATTAGGTTTTCATCAACGTCTTTATGTGCCTTGGAGTACGTATGATGTGTATAACATTTTGTTTTTAAACTGGCAATCACAATCTGGTCCACTGACTGTAAAACACCGCTTTAACATCGAGACGGAAATCATCTAAATGTTGTAGATGGATAGGTGCATTATCTAATATCAGTGAATCACTATCAAAAGAAATATCCTTCTTTTGATAGTAAAATCTTACTTCTTGGATGAGGTCACGAAAGTAACACTCTTCAGATATTGCCATCACCACCTAAGCCTGCTCATTACTCGTCCACATAATAGGAAGGGAACTTTCGTTTATGAGTTTCAACGACATAGGATTAGCTATGCGTAAATTAATAAGGACTTTAGTATAAAATCACTAGCAGCATTTCTGCCTTAACCCACGCATCGATTTTCTTGACAAAGGTACGTCCCCCCCTCGACCTATTTTTTTCTTTAAAAAAGTATGTGTCTCATCCACAATAATTATTTCCTGCGTATTACAGCTAGCAGCTTCAATAATTTCCTTCAGCGTTTCTTTAAATTTTTCAGCAGCAACCATATCAGCCTTTGCAGCTTCTTCACTTACGGCAACGTAACTAAACCGAGAACGTTTTATAAATTATTTTCTCACTACTTCCAGTATGTCTTCGTGGTGGAACGGTTTGGGCATTGCACATTTTTTGTGTTTCTTACTTCAAATATACCTAATGATTCTAGAGTGGCCCCCGAACTAAAAAATGGTGAATCAGATTCTTCACCACCAGGATTTGGCGATTGGGTCTCCTAATCCCCAGTCACCCTTTAAAAGGGGGAGTATACAAGGAGGTATTTTCTCTTTGTAAAGAGCGGAGGTGTTTTCTCCCTTCTTTCAGCATGCCTTCGTGATGTGACGGTTAGCACATTCGGCGCGTATCGAGAGTCCGGGTTCAAGTCCCGGCGAGGACATTGCTCACTTTTCCGGTCTCCTGCAAAAAATCCTAATGACTCTACAGTTCCTTGAATTTATTAAACCATCCATGACTGAAAGTTTCATCTGCAGAAGCTGAACAACCTTTTGCTTTTACATCTTCAAATTAAGACTTTTCATTTTCTTGAATGAGAATAACACTGAGATGCAGGCGATTTTGAGTTTCATGCTGTATGCATATCCAAAGGTGTTTTTTCTCCCCTCCATAACTGTTAATGTTGATTACACCGGACTGCACCTTTGATATGCTCAATATGGGATTTTCATTTCTGTGAATTGTTCCGATTGTCGAGCGATTCATACTATTCGCAGGTGTGACACCGTTTCAGATCTTACCGTTTCAGATCTTATCACTATAGCAACTTTAGTCTGAAAGGAAATGCTTTGGCACTTTCAGCACTTGATTTTCTGTTTTTGCTAATCATTATTAATAGTATTAATTTTTAGATGTTGCAGGATAAAATCAAATAACGTGCATTCCATTGGAGATGCACAATGCCTAACACCAAGGTACAGAAACGTGTTTCACGCTTACTTCCTCATTTGTGATGACATAATGTAGGCTTTCGTTTGCTAAACTCTGCTTATTTTTTTTTATTTTCAACTACGAACAAATTTGGTTCTTTGAAAACAAGTTTGTTCGTATTTACGAAAAATTGTAAAAAAAAAAGCAAAAAGCGTAGAGCATCGGTACATAGAGGTCTGCAGTAAAATGCGAAGTTAATGTTTCATGAGCGTCATTCGTTTTAATTTGGATATAGACCCTAGAATAGATAAAAAGTAGAGTTAGAAATTTTGCAGTCTACCTATTGTAAGTAGCTTGTTAGAAATTAATGTCATTTATGAACCTAATGGTATAAAATGAAACGTATTGCAAAATGCTATTTAAAAATCCAGATAAATTTATTTTGGTTTAATGATGAACAACGAACTTTTATAATATGGATTAATTTACTTTATTTTATTGAACTACGGTAAAGTTCGTGAAAGCTATCTGCTTAAGGGAAGCTATGCATTCGTGGAAGATTGTCTAAGAGAAACTGACTCGTATACACGTTACACAGGAGGAAACCAAACGAAAACGCCCATGCAGCAAGCCCGTTCGCCTGGAACCGAACCCAAAACATCGAAACTACCAGTGACCAGCGACTTTCAAGCTCGGCCGCTGGTGGTCCATTTTATAATATGGAAGGTACATAGACTTTATGTACCTTCGTTTAGAATAAAGTTCTATTAAATCGCTTAGAATTTATTATGAATTAAAAATAATAATATCTGTACACAAGTTTCAGAGGGAAACAATTCTATCAGACTTGGCAAATTCGTCAAAATAATAAATACAGATGTAATAAACATTAGACATAATTTTCAAACATTAAACATATAAATTATTAAATGCGGATAAAATAAAGCATAAAAATAAATTATTATTTGTCGAAAGCAACGCAGAAAACGTTTGCTCATAATTCTGGCAGTTTTAGCTATATTTTTCTTATTAAGAGTTAACAAAAATATTTTAAACTAGAGTCGTGTTGAGGATTTATTCATAATATATGTTCTCCCTTCATTGAGATTGAAACTCTCTAAAATCAGTTTAAAAATTTCTATGGCCATTTTATTTGTAAACTTAAACATTAAAGTCACGAAGCTTTAGACTTTTTAAGTCTTTATTTTTCAAAAATGCAACACACAACGTGCCATTTACACAGGCTTATCGAAGAAATTCCTGCTAGAAATATTGTCAGGACTTAGTGTTCTGTGTATCCGTTTTGGTAACATTGTAAATTCTGTAAAGGGTTCTTATCCTTACGTTCTAAGTCCTGAACTGGAACAGGGAGCGGAAGGTACGCTATGTTCTGGTGTAACTGCTGGGCTGGAGAATAACTGCACGTGAAGGGATTTGAAATCCTCTTTTATTCAATCACTATTAAATACAAACCTCCCAATTCGGGAGAGATACAGAACGTAACAGACCACACTTTGGTCGAACTTAACAATCAAATAAATTTAAATAAATTAAAATAGAACTTAAATTAAACTTTGCTTCGCAGAGCAATTCGCGGAAGTTGGCCTCTATCTAAAAGGGTGCGTAGCAAGGTATACTAAATACTACCGCACTTTAATTTATTTTACAATGCAATCACGTAGTAAGCACTATGGCTTATAAATTTAAACTGCTAGCTGGTCAGGCGAAAGTTGAGCAGCGTGACCGTGATCTGAGGCAAAGCTCTCACACACCGAGAGGTTTCTACCTCTGGCTTAAATAGTGCTTGGCTGAACTTCAAAAATTAGCATAAGCTAAAAACGCGCGCTTCTTCTGACAGGAAGTTGAAGCAGAGAGGAGATAGAAAAGATTTAAATTAAAATAAACTTGGTTAGTTTAACTAAAACCTTACATACTTCCCGCCAGAATTGCGATAGTTAAACTACTTTGGTCCAAACGGACCATGTTGAAAACTAGCAATTCTATATAGTCGAAAATTTCACTGTTCTAAACTTAAGCCAACTCTTACAAGGTAATATATGTGTGTGTAAAATACAGACGAAATTTTCTGGAACAACAATCTTCAACATTTTTTTTTCAAGTCTTATTCTTCAAACAGTCTTACTCCTTCCAGCAAAATCTGGAAGGAAAATAACTTTAGTATGACATAACAGAATAATTCTAGGTGGTACAAGGTTTTTTCTGTGTAATTTTGCACACACACATTATCATTCAAGCACAATTAAATTCTTCCCCCGTATGCTCTCTCACCGGTGTTGGATGTAAAGCAAACCGCCATTGCGGGTTTTTATGTGTTCGGGGGTGTTCAACTCTTCCACCTACAATCGACTAACATTAGTTAGAACTTGACATACGAGACCTGAAAAAAACGCCCTATAACCAGCTAATCCTAAGGTTCTCACTAGCTTTATGTCTAACACTTTAAGTGTATTTGGTGGAGAGCCTAATTAACACTTGCATTCCAAAATAGTCAATTTTTAACTTTTCAGGCATACAAATTCGCAGTTTGCACACAACATTCACATTTTTATTGCACTTAACGTGCATTGCTAGCATAATATTATTTGTTACATTTCATAACATGTAAATAATTTGAAATGATTCCATAATATTAAATAGAGCTTAACTTTCTAATTTAAAATAAAATAGGATTAATTTAATACAATTAGAGGATAAATTTCTTTTCCTTTAGAAATATAGGTTAAATTTCTAAGCTTACAGCAAGTGCTTCCTATTCCTTTCTCAAGGTACTTTCTTGA
>KK121374.1:210285-292113 GCA_000611955.2 Stegodyphus mimosarum | reverse complement strand
TTTGCTTCGCAGAGCAATTCGCGGAAGTTGGCCTCTATCTAAAAGGGTGCGTAGCAAGGTATACTAAATACTACCGCACTTTAATTTATTTTACAAAGCAATCACGTAGTAAGCACTATGGCTTATAAATTTAAACTGCTAGCTGGTCAGGCGAAAGTTGAGCAGCGTGACCGTGATCTGAGGCAAAGCTCTCACACACCGAGAGGTTTCTACCTCTGGCTTAAATAGTGCTTGGCTGAACTTCAAAAATTAGCATAAGCTAAAAACGCGCGCTTCTTCTGACAGGAAGTTGAAGCAGAGAGGAGATAGAAAAGATTTAAATTAAAATAAACTTGGTTAGTTTAACTAAAACCTTACAATATGTTATCGCTTTTTGCAATAATGTTAGTTAAGATATCGATTGATATACACTAACATAAAATGATTAATGAAGCCCGTTTTATGAAAAATGATATTTCATGTGACACGTTAATACGTATGTGGATCAAATATAAAAGCCTGAGACATTTTTAATAACAGCAGATGATTTTTATGTTTGTTGTCATGGTAACCATGACAAGACGTTAACGGTTTCAAAATCTTTTTGCAATGTTTTGTTTTCTTCTTTAATTTATTAGCTTAGTATTACAAGTAAAAGCAGAAGTTGCTTATTGCAATTGCAAAATTTGTCACAGATTGAATGCACAGATCGATGGTATATGGATATGATATGATACTCTCTCGATTTCGCAAGAAAGCAAATGGCATAATTTGTTTCAAAATTGACGTTAAGATGTTAGAAACTTCTTTTATGCTCCCCAACCGAAAACGGGCACAAGAGAGGGGAAATTTTGATAAATTATATTATGACCGAAGAATAACAGTACACAGCTTTAATGGCAAAACAGTTAAAGTGTAGAAATGGGCAATTTATCATTCAGAATATATTGCGACTTCAGAAAATCATGACAGGATGGATGGTTGCCCCAATTTCTAAATGTAAAACAAACCGTTCCAAGACTAGAAATTAGCAAATAGATTTTAATCATTATGTAGAAGAAATAGATGCATTTTCGATATGCATTTTAACATCTGGGAAAAATGTTGGTGGCTTACGTGAAATAAAATAATCCGGTATGTATTAGCGCATATGAAGTTAAGATGTTCCATTGAACAGAAACACGCTCACTGTTTCTTTTCAGGTCCTCTAATGTTTTGGATGATTAACGGAGTATCCTTTACGTCGATTTGCTTTGTGAACGACGATTTATTAATGACATATACAACTGAGAGCTTTCGGGGAATGTTAAACAGTATATCGGTTCAAAGAGTCCCAAACCGATTTCTCTCCTATGGAATGGACAATGCAAGATCGCACGACAGTTCTATTTAAATTAGAGGTTCTTCTCTGGCTAAAACTCAAATAGTTTTCCTATAATGCTTCACTACTGAACTGCAAGTTGCTTCCATCCCTTAAAGAAGAGTTAGAGAGCAAAATCTTTTTATCAAATGAAGAATTAATGAAATTCGTGTGAAATTAATTCCATATTCTTTTTTTATGATGCTAGATGTTTTTATGACTTCTGCTTGTTTTCACAACAAAAAATGAAGAATTTCTAGGATTTGTGTGAAACTGGCTTCATTAGCATTCTGTTTGTTTTTATGACACTAGAATAAAACCTTTCCCAATAGTTTGGGATACATTATAAATGTTAAAAGCGTTTGTGCAGAAACATAAAACTGCTGTATTTTTTACTTTCTTGTAGAAAGTAAAGGAAATACTGGAATCACGTAAATTTTCATTTCTTAGATTTCAATCAAAATATACATTTTGACCATTGGAAAATCCTGATGTAATTGATAATTACTGTAAATGGCAGTATATCCGAAATGATTCATCATTTTAGAGAAAGATTTTTTAAGTAATAGAAAAACAGAATCGCCTATAAGAAAATTATTATCACTTTGCATCTGAAATCAACCTTTTTAATTTCTATGTGTATTAGAGCTTGTAGTGGGAAAATGAACTAATCCTTTTATTTTATCCTTGCTATTAGTTTATCTTTTGTTAAATACTAAATATATTTTCCGTAAATATGCAACTGTAATACAGTTAAAGCGGCATGTACTTACGTTAAATAACATCGGCTCTTTAGCATAGAACTGAATACTCATAACTTTGTTAAATATGTATGTTTATGATGTTCGCCGACTTATACATGGATTTGAATCTTTCGATTAATGAGAAGCAAAAACTATATGCTTATGGGATGAAAGGCCTTTGTGGAAGACTTTTTGAGGGAACTGTTCTTTTTATTATTTTTATTGTTTCTATCATTATTATTATTATTTTATATGTATTACACAAGCAATAAATCTCAAAAACTTTATTTAGTCTTCATCTTTCAGTAAAGGATTCCGTAGCAGTTCTAAACTACTTTTCATAATCTTATTCAACTAACTCCGTGTTTTCCTTATCTGGTAGAAATATGCCCCTGATCCATAATCATACTGCTTAATTTGCTATGTGTACTAAACGTTTGAACAACTCTATTGATTGCAAAGCAGTTTATTATTAAATACAACATATATTTTCAATAAATAGAACAAATATTTACTTACAAATGAATGTACCTATACGAGGTATTTTCCAAGGCTTCGAGTGAAAATAAACAAGCATAATTTTGTTAAATGGCTGTAGATTCATCTTTCGGCAGATGGTTAGGTTATATATTACCTGCTTAAGGATAGAGACGCTTCTGCAGAGGACTTTCTAAGACAGCCTGAATGCTATTCACATTACAGGGGAGAAATCACGAAAAGGCCTATCTTGCAAGCTGGTTCGCCGAGATTTAACCCTTAGAAAAACGAAGCCTCCGTTAACCTGTATGCTTAAAATACCGAAACACCAGTCCTCGACACATTCCGTCCGTTTCCTCACATCCCCGTCCGTTAGCGCACAAAGAGATGTAAAGATTTCAAATAACATCATTTCTACTTCCTAGCAAAGTAGCTTCTATTAGCCCTTTAGGACAAGCTGTCTGCAATAAACTGATTCAATGCATTTGGGGTAACTGCACCTACTACCTTAAGGAGACAAAAGAAAACAACATCGCAATATCGGCCGTTTGAATGAAAGACCGCCTCGTGCGTTTTGCCCTTCAGAGGATTAAATCAGGATCGGACAAACGATGTTAGCAAAAATATTGTTCGAACAAATAATATTAGCAGAACAAATATCTTAACGATCTAACCGCTCGGCCGCAGGTGGATGCTGAGTTCAGAAAAATGGCCGTATATTCCAGCCGAGATCATCCTGTATAATTATTGAGTGAAGTCGAACTTGTAGTAATAATATGAACTATGAAATAGGCCGTTATTAAATATAACCCATATTTTCTATAAAAACTTAAAGCAAATTATTTTTTCAAGTGGTTGCAACTGCCGGAACTGTTTTCTATGTTTTCAGGCAGAAATAGAGAAGTATGATACTATTGAAGATGACATTTGTTGAGAGAGAAATGGTATTATTTTAAATCTGTTATCATCCTGCCTAATTAATGTGTGAACTGCGACTTCAACGGTATTAACTATGAATTAAGCCTTTGTTAAATAAAAAGTGTATTTTCAACAAATGGTTAGAGTAAGTTTTCCTGCAAACGAATTCCTTATCCTGGAAATATTTAGGATAAAAACAAATACGTCTACCTTCATTAAGCAAACGTATGACTTGATTGTGTGTTTAACTGAATACTGCAAAGCACATAAAGTTAAGGACTTCTTCGTGGAGGACACTTTCTAAGGCAAACTGGTTTGTGCTCATGGAAGGAAAACCTACACTATCCCCAGTGCGAAGGTATCCAGACATCTAAATTGTTCCACCTGAATTCATCTACCACTATTAAAAAAAATCCTACCTACTCGGTTACTTCTTAGCCCCAAAATTTAATTGCTTTTTTGAGTAATGCTGTAGTATAATTATAACTGCATCTATAATTTTTTTGTAGTTGTAACTGTAATGTAATTGTGCGATTTATAATACATTTACACTGTAATTGAATTAATTGCCCAATTAATAATTAGAGTTACATTGTGAGTGCAATTATATTTTAATCATAGCCGCAATAACATTGTAATTAAGAGTGTAAGAAACTCAATTACAATGCAGTTAATTACATTGTAATTAAATTGCTTATTGCAATTGCATTGTAATTAAGTTATGCCTAAATCTGATATTAGTATTATTAAATAAAGAATTATATAATTTATTTTTCTTATATATTATTTTTAGTGTTTACATAGGTTAAGCAAAAAACATTTTATGATCATAGAAGCGCATCCTGCACACTGTTATTATTAAAAAGCTAACTGTAATCATAATTATTAAAATGATGAAATGTGACTAAACAGAGTAATTTTTGGTGAATAGCTGGTTAATGATATGAATCAGGTTTCCTTCAAAACTTAGATCAAGAGCTGTGGATCAGTTCCAATCATTTGACGAGAGGTCTTGTCTTATACTGCGCAAAACAGGTTGAAATAGTGCTGTGTTACCTCGATAAATATATTTCGCAGATTTGGTTTGGTTATTTGATTATGGCAAGGCACATCAGGTCTATCTGTTTAAAGGGATGCCTTACTGGAGGCTATCTGAGGAACTTAATGCTCATGAGACAAAATCAAATAATATCATAAAATACTTCTGTTATGGGGGATTTGATGCTGTGTCATTAGTTCGCATTCATTTATCATATAGTTTAGTTTTTCAGGGCAACGAATATTTAACATATTTAATAGGTTGTATATTAAAAAGGAATCAAATACTTTTTCTAGAATTATTAATTACATGAAATGAAAATACTAAAAAGATGTTCGTCTATCTTACAAGTACTAAAATGTTTCTAAGTTCTCCTTAGAGCTGTTCAGAGAATAAACCGATGAAACTTTCTTCTTTTTCGGCCCATACTTGCAGTAAATACTTTGCTTTCTGGCCATAATGCTTTGTAAATACTCTCCCAGACAGCATATCTCGAAGTAGATATGTATGTAATAAAAGCAAACTGAGAAGTACGCACGTAGAACATCGAAATGTAGAAACGCAGAAATTCTGATGAGGAAGCATATGACATATTGAAGAGATAGAATTTTGATTGCATAGAATGCCAAGCCATAATGAATGAGACTAAATTCAATTTTTATTTTTAACTTCACTTGCCACGTTTCACTTAGCTCTGTAATCGTGACTATTTCTGGCACATTTGCATTTTTTAATATTGTTGCGATAGAAAGAGAGTCCAACGAAATGGCATGCAAGCTACAACAGAGATCCAAGCGAAGTGAGCATTAATCCAGTATGGAAGATCTCCAAGAGGAAGGTTTTGTTTTATGTTAGATAAGTTTCAGCTCTCAGATTTTGGGTTCCGAATCAACTACGTCCTATCAACTAACCTCACTGACAGTTATGAAGATGTGGCAAAGATTTATCTAGAAACGACGCAGTCCAGAAATGTTAAAAACATTTTTTAGAATAAAGAGGAAATACCCAGATTAAAAATGAGGAACAAAGAGGCTATTATTAAATTACATTGTAAAGCTGATTTATGTATTTTTAAACTTACATATATATATATATATATATATATATATAGTATGTAGAGTCATTAGGTTATTTCGGAGCAGGAGTGATGAAAGATGAGCAACGCCTTCGCCGGGAATCGAACTAAGGACCTCTTGGCTACCCGTCGAGCGTGCTAACCATTACACCACAAATGCATGCGAAGAAGGCGAGAAAAATACTTTATAAGTGTAGAGTAAGCAAGTTAATCAATTGTAATAAATTACCTAATACTTGCTCTAAAGCTGCAAAATAATACAATAATAATTTATTTTCTAGTACATTGTTTATGGTATTATATCCTTTCACAAAAGTAGTTAGAATTCTATTGAAATGATGTAACTCATTAGCATATATTTAAAATGGAATCTTGAAAATATTTAAAATGGAAACATTAAAAAGTTATAGTTAAAAGTGGAAATGCAACCATCTTAAAATCGGGATATAATTCTTATAAGAATAAGTTTTATTTTCTTACTTAAGAAAATTGTCTCCCGACACTTTCGCCTTTAATCATATTAACAGAGTACGAAATTTGTAAAAACAATTAGACTCAACAATTTTCCAAACTTGCACAGGCCACATCCCTCTCCTATATTCTAAAAATAGAATCCAACAAGTACTACTCTCTCTCTCTCTCTACCGCTTCATTCTCCATCCTGGTTCGAATTCCAAATTTCATTCTTACGAGTACGAAGAAAGTAACGAACATGTATCTGTTTCACAGCTGGCAAACACGTAAGTTAATCAATTCATATAAAAGTTTCAGTTCCGAATTAAAACAAAAAGTCTTGATTTACAATTATTTTGACTGGACAAGAGGTGTCTGCATTAAACGTTACGTTACATGGAAAGATCTCGAATTTGGGAGAACAGATGAATTTAGAAGAAGAACACCAAGCCTAGAATAGTTGACTTACATATATATATATATATATGTATATCTCAAAGATTGAAAGTCCAAAATACGATAATTACTCAATTTATTAACTATTTTTTATGATTAATTGATTAATTACCAGTTACAATGTTTTCATTTCTATTTTTAAAGATTCAAATTCCAGTTTCTTTTTTTTAAAAAAAATTTGGGATTCAGTTACAACATTTCTAGTTTATTTCATTCATATACTGCTACTAACTTTATATTAGGAGATAATATACTCTTTATTTTATATATTGAGAAAGCTGACAAATTTTCTAGTTGTTGTTGAGAGAAAAAAACTAGAAAAATTAGTAGAAAAATCTGCGCGTAGTGCTGCAAAATTTATACCATCTAATATGGGAAATGAAATAAATGAGAGAATTGCTTAAGGATTGTAAGAACCATGATCCCCTATCCATTTCCATTTTTACGAACTTGCAAATTTTATAATATACATTTGGAACAGAAAAAGTAAAAAAAAAAGTTAAAAAATACAAAAGCAGGGAAAACCAAAGTTAATCTTTTTTATTCAAAGCTCCAAACAGAACTTGTCAAGGGAAAAGTGTTCTGAAGCTTTAAACAAAGTCAATTAACTGAACAACAAAACGAGTTTCATTCCGATCAACTCACTGAGACCTTTAGCATAATGGTTTTTAACGCTAAAAAATTTTTATATGCTATTCTTCAATAAACCTATACATATTTGAGGCTCTCATTGAATTGGTCTCTTTTCCCTACCCGTTTTTGTTGCTCGAATACAAATAGAAACAAATTATACAAGGAAAAACTTACATGTAATGCCCAAATAAAACATTTATAATCAAGGCAAGAAATTGGACTAATTACAGTCAAAAGAAATATTTATAAAAATAATAAAATAATAAGACAATAATAATTATAAAATTAAAACGCTGTACTAATTACAATGTAAAGCTCAAATTTTTTTTATCGGAATATTTGATTGTCAAATGCAAAGGCTAAATAAGGGCCAGGTTCGAATGCGTACTTAAAATGAAAATACTTTTTGCTAAGGTAAAAGGAATGGAGAAATAAATGCGATCATTTGAGTGGAATTAAGTTAAAAATTGCTACGAATGGAGGGGTTTGTAAAAACAAATTATAATGAAAAAACACTTCCTACCTATGCTTCTATTCCAAAGTGAATGTAGTTATGCTACGGGATTGCCTCGCTGATGGTCAAAACATACAAACTGCTACGTAATTTGCGACACTGTTTCTAAGCCTATGAGCTGAAAAAGGGATATATATATATATATATATAATATAGTATATATTTGTGTTATATAAACGTGTTATATATATATATATACTTTCCTACAACAATAAGCGTATACTTTTGGAAGTACTATTACGTATAAAAGTATCAAATGAGACACATGCTTTACACATAAGCGTTTTTTTAATTCCTTCAAATGCTGAAAAGAAATAAAAAGAACCTTAAACGATCTTTCAAATGGAATTTTAGTTTTAATTTGTTTAAGCTGCATTAAGATATACAATCGCCATTTACAAAGATAAAGCTCACAGATGTTTTTGTAACAGTAAATTCTTCCGAGCTATGCTTGAAAAGTATTTTCACTTAGCTTTTAGAACATGGATAAAAAAAGTGTAGAAATATAATAAAAATGCACTATTTTACGCTTGTCTAAAGGTTTTCTTAAACAGCTTAATATCATTGTATGCAGTAAAAAAAAATAAATGCTCGTCTTATCTTCTTTTAACAGGAAAAGTAGATTCATATTTTGCTTTGTTTGTTTCTTGAATTTAGCTATTAAGTTAGCAGTTTTAGTATTTTTTTATTAATGGAATGGGAAAATATGCGAAAGATTTATAATGAGTAAAAAGCGAAAAGAGAATGAATATATTCATAAAGCGATCATGTCTTTTTTCCATATTTCTGTTTGAATAGATATGCCGTTTGCTTTTTAGTTTGATGCGTTTGCATTTAAGATTGATATGAATGGTGTAATGCAAAAAATAATTCATATCTGCATAAAGTGGTGGCTGAGTGTTTAATATATCATAAATTTATTTAGTGGTAGTAGAAAACGTATATACTTTGTACGTTTAGTCTTGAGTCTGAATCCGAGACTAGACTGCGATTTTTTTCATTTTGTACGTTTTTTAAATAGTTTTGAATTTAAAAAAAAAAACATTAGTTTATCTTTTGCATCATCATATTGCATACTACAGTTCTAGGTTGCGTTTTACCTAAGTAAGTTGGAAAATTAACATTTCTCAGAGGGATGATATTTTAAGCAGCTTGTAAGGTTTTAGTTAAACTAACCAAGTTTTATTTTAATTTAAATCTGTCTATCTCCTCTCTGCTTCAACTTCCCGTCAGAAGAAGCGCGCGTTTTCAGCTTATGCTAATTTTGAAGTACAGCGAAGTACTATTTAAGCCAGAGGTAGAAACCTCTTACTGTGAGAGAGCTTTAGTCTCAGATCACGGTCAGTCTGCTCGACGTTCGCCTGACCAGCTAGCAGTTTAAATTTATAAGCCATAGTGCTTACTACGTGATTGCATTGTAAAACAATTGGAAGTGCGCTAGTATTAGTATATCTTGCTTCGCACCCTTTCAGGCAGAGGTCCGTGGTTCGATTCCCGGCGAAGGCGCTGCTAATTTTTCATGTCTCCTGCTACTAAATAACCTAATGTCTCTACACTGGCGCCCGAACTAAAAGGGTTGTGGATGATGACTCTCCACACCCAGGATTTGGCGACTAGGTTCCCTAAAATCCTAGTCGCCCTTTAAAAAGGGGAGTATATAAGGTATATCTCCCACATTCTTAGCGTGCCTTCGTGGTGTAATGGTCAGCACACTGAGCCGGTATTTCAGAGATCCGTGGTTCGATTCCCGGCGAAGGCGATGCATATTTTTCATCGTTCCTGCTTCCAAAAAAAAAATCCTAATGTCTCTACAAGCTAAGTAGCAAATATTGGTGTTTCGGCATAACTGTCACTTTATTTTGCTTTTAGCATATATAATTTATACAAAATATAATTACATTTATTATTAAAATGATACAATTTAAAATATATTTAACTTATAAGGTAATTCTCCTGCCTTCATGGCATGCCTTTGTGGTGTAGTGGTCAGCACGCTCGGCGCATATTCAAGAGGTCTGTAATTCAAGTCCCGGTGAGGGCATTGTTCATTTTTCATCTCTCCTGCTTTAAAAAAATACCTAATGTCTCTACAGTGCCGCTCGAACAAAAAAGGTAGTGGATGATGACTCTCCACCATCAGGATTTGGTGATTGGGTGCCCTAATCCTCAGTCGCCCTTTAAAAGGGGGCTTATATTTGGTAATTCTCCCGTTTTCATGGCATGCCTTCGTGGTGTAATGGTCAGCACGCTCGGCGCGTATCCGAGAGGTCCGCGGTTCCCGTCTCGGCGAGGGCATTGCTCATTTTTCATCTCTCCTGTTTTAAAAAATACCTAATGTCTCTAGAAGCTGATATATTGCATATGTAACCTTTGTTTTACCTTTATTGTAATTCATAAAAGCTTTTTAATAGTATATCTATATTCCGTATAAAATTTATTACAGTTTTATTCCGTTATAATACAGTTCCGTTCTGTTTATTACAGTAATATTCCGTAAAGTATGATTTTATTTCCTATACTGAATTGGTCTAGGCCACCTGCTGACTAGACATTTAGATGTGCATGTAGCCGACAGGACATTCATGTGAAAGTTCATGCATTTGGGCAAAAATATGAGACAGTATTTTAATAAAATTTGTCCGTGTTTATCCCACAATGGACCGTTTCCAGTGTACCCAACGAGACAGTTTATGTACGAGTGCCATATTCTTTTCTTTATTTAATGCTATATAGAATATCGATTTTAAAGTTAGACAGAAAATTCGTAGTGTCATTAGGTTTTCTTAATAGCAGTAGACATGAAAAATGAGCAATGCCCTCACTTGGACGAATCTGGAACTCTCGAATACGCGCCGGGTGTGTTACAGATATACCACAAAGGCATGTTGGAAGGAGGTAGGAAATACCTTACATACTCACTCTTTCAAAGGGCGACTGGAGATTAGGAGACCAAATCGTCAAATCTTGGAGGTGACAAATTGTTGTCTACCACCTTTTAGTTCGGGCAGTGTAGAATCATTAACCTTTTTGAAACAGGAGACGTGAAAAATGAGTAATGTCATCGCCGGGACTTGAACCTCGACCGCTCGAATGCGCGTTGATTGTGCTACTGTTGCATCATGAAAACATGCTGGAAGGAGGGAGAAAATATGTTATAAGGCAACCTTGGGTTGATGGAGATTTTGAAACCAATTTCGAAAGCGATCAAACATAGGTACTTTCATTCAGACTGGAGAAAGAAAATACCAGCAGTGGGAGGAGTGAAACGATTTAACATAGAAAGCAATGGGTGGAACAAAGCGACAGCGAATTACGAGTGATCTGTAGAAGAAAATAATAATGAAATGGGAAAAATCTAAGATATTAGAATTTTGAAAGCGTTGAGAAGAGCTTGACTAAAAATTTAATGTCATTAATGGAAGAAAACAATTGCTTTTAATGTGAAATGGCTTAAAGAAATCAAAATAATTAACTGAAGAAGCTTCACAAATAATCTTGCAATATAAACTCTAACTTGTATTTAAGTTATTTTAGCTACCAAAATTTTGTTTATTTCTCTTTTCGAACATAGATTCATATACCCTGACGAAAAATTTCAAGTTTGGCCGACATATGGTAAAACATAATGCCGTGATGTGCTAAAAATTCCACAAGCATCACAGACTGGGTGAGAAATTGATTTGAAAGTTTAATATATTCAGAATAGGAACAATTTTGTAGGTAACAGAAAAATTAAATTGTTGACGGATAAATATGAATAAATTTTATCAAAACATTGCTCATTCTTTTGTCTAAATGTCAGCTAAGCATTTTAACGGTTGAATATCTTCAAGACTAAACGTTCTGTCGATTAAGTGTCTGTGTTGGCTAAATGTTCTGTCAGCTGAATTTTCGACTAAATGGATCTATCGGCTAAATGTCATGCTGGTTAATAGCTGTCAGCTAAGTGCCACAGACCCATTCTGAATATATTTTAGAGGCGTATTTTCGGGTATGTATCATCATTTTTAGTCCGTAACAAGATTGTTATTTATTTTATTTAAATCAAGAATCAATACAATATTTTTCTGTCACAAATCAAGACTAGTAAATTTCCAAAATGTACACTACGCCAAAAAAAAAAAGTGATTGACAGTTCTGTTCTACTGGGTCGATTGACGAAATTCATCTTACGTTTTTCGTTCCTCGAAAGCACGAATTAGGATATGCATTAGATATATATATATATATACCATTGTTCTAAAGCAGTTATTTCGACACAAAATACTTTTTCTGAAATGACATGCCAAATTTTTTTCCACATTTCAATTCTAAGGCTCGAATTTGGTATATATTTTTTAATATCTCTTTTTTTACTAATCTTATTTGATTCCTCTTTCTACATTTGGAAATTTAGGTTCATTCTAAATAAAATTCGCTCATTTTTAATGATTTATTTTTTAAATTTCTGTTTTTAAATGATTTTTATACAGTTTCCATAAACAATTTTGAATTATAATCTCTAAAAGTTTTGCGGAAAGAAAAAGGAAATCATCTTCTTAAAGTAGATGCATTTCTAAGCATACCTTCAAAAAATTAGACTTTTTTATTCAAAATTTCCTAAGCTATAGGTGAATTTACATTTTGACGCGTTTTGGAATTTAGCGTATTTATTATAAGGGATAATAACGAAAATGTGGTTTACGCACTCTGTTAAAATTATTTGAAAGTATGAACGATGACTTTTTCCCGCTCGTGGACAATGAAAAAAAATGAAAGAAAAATAGGTTGTTATAAATTAAGAAGCTGACCAAATGAATTATTCTTGGCGCAAACTGAAAAAAAAATCCGCCAAGATAAATTTCTAACCAAAAATTGAAAAATTAAATATCTATGTATAATTTGAGTCGTGGAATAGAAATAGGGAAAAAAAATTTTATGTTATTTCAGAAAAAATCCGATTTTGTCTAAAATACCCATGTAGGACAATGCTATATATAAATCTAGTATATTTCCTAAGTCGCGCTTTTGAGACATGAAAAACGCAATTTGAATTTCTTCAATCGGCCTAGTAGAGCGGGAGTAATAGAATTGTCCCTTTTTTTTCTCAGTGTATATTCCTTGTGTTTTTTTAAGAATTAAAACGTTTTCATTTAAGAAATTTAATTAAGCGTTTTCAGTATTTATTTAACAACATATGAAAGCATCCTTAATAAGGTTGCAACATAGCTTTTAAGCCTTTATTTACATTTAATTTTTAATTTTTACCACATTTACATTTTTTATTCGAATAACTCACTGTTTGCGACTTCAGACGCAGCGCAGTCAAAGATTGAGTAATTCGTTAGCTAGTAGTTTTGAAATTTTCCTAGGCTGCCTTCATTGTGTTATGTATTACATACTTAGCTATTTCAGTTGTTGAATTAAAATATCTTAATTGTAATGATTTATCTTAATTCTGTTATCAGACTTAAAGGTTATTAATTTGTTTTTATTTTGTAGTTGATCTTAAATTTCTTTGCCTTGTTGAAAAGTAATTGTTGTCATTTAATTTTTTGTGAGAGTTTTGGTTAACTCTGATATAAGTTGCTTGAGTAATTAATTTTTTCTTTTTCTTTAAGGTAGTTTGGTTAACTATTTAAATTTTTGCTTAGTTAATACTTATTCTTAACTTGTTTGCATAATGTTTAATTTCTTGTTAAGTTGACCCTTAAGGTCAATTTTTAAAGACACTTGCTTACACAAGTTGGTGTTAAAGTTTAATTAAGTTTTGTTAATGTGCCCCCTTTTCTGCTAAGTTGGGATTCATATTTTCTGACTATGGTGGTCGTGTTTGGTGTTGTAGAAAACAAAAATTTTTCCTATGTGATTATTATATTTTAATTGAAGTAATTTTTATTTTCTGACTATGGTGGCCGTGTTTGGTGTTGTAGAAAACATAAAAATTTTTCCTATGTGATTATTACATTTTAATTGAAGACATTTTCTTCGGTCTTGTATTAAATTAGTATTTAAAAACAAATCCTTAATTCTTTTCGAAAAACTTTTTACGTTGCCTTTTGGGAAATCAAGATTTATGACTTTGTTTTCAAACTTGCTCGCCCCGCCAGACAGTGGTCTGGGAAATATCTTTCATCAAGGGAGAAATCTGCACCCTGCTGGATCAGTTTTTTTGTATGCAGCTATGCCACGCCAAGGTTGAGGGGTCGGGGTGATTCGCTTCCTTGCAGGCGTTCACCATGCTGAATGGGACCCTGGGTCGATGCTAGCTCCTGCTAATGCTGTGAGCAAGGGAGTTGGGATGCTGTATGTTGGCAATTATTCGCCAACATACAGCATCCCAACTCCCTTGCTTCACCTTCCAGTTGGATTCTGTCCCCTTGGGTTGCCGTGCACTTGGCTTGTTTTGTACCATCTCGGATATCCAAACGAGTATTTGGCGGAAAGAAGAAAAAGGCTTGCAGCGGTCTACGAGAGAGGAGACGTTCTTTTGGCCCGAGACGAAGGAAGGAAAATTTGACGGAAAGGTGTCATCAGACCATAAAGCAGTCGCTCATCTTAAGTAGCTGTCTACGTAAACAGTGAACGATGTCGGAAGAAATGGAGGAGAGAAATCCACCCATGGAGGGCGACGCAGTGAGGACAAAACCCTGATGGACAAGGGGAGAATGCCTTCCAAATTAATCGATAACTAACTTGTTTTTTTCTCTATTTCCCACAGATTCAATATGGCGGAAAGGCCTTCCTTGACCTCTGTTAAGTGGCAGCATGTATCTTCATGAACGCTGTTATGTAATTTTTGGCTTCTTGTTGAATAACGGCATGAAAAATTTTATTTTACTTTGAACAACACCTCCACCACCAAATGTATATTTTGTACTAAATCTGTTTACCTTTAATAAATCATATATTTAATTTAACTTAACCTGTAATGTCTTCACTTATAACTTAGAACACTGGACCCAATAGATTTAATTAAAACTTGAACGGGTTACTATATTATATTAAATTTAAAACACAACGCAATATTAATTCCTTCTGTTGGAGTATTATCTGGTATTATTTATTGTTAATTTTGAACACACAAGTTTTACAGTCTAAATGTTGCTTTATCATGTCTGTCACACTATTGTTTACACCCATGCAGTATTTGTTATAGTCATGTGATTTAGAGTTGTTATCCTAATTTTGACTTTCATGTGTTATTGAATATTGAACTTTAAAACTTAAAAACTTAAACTAGTAAAAACTCCAACAATTGCGAACTTGCCTGATTAGTGTATATAACCGGTATAACTAACCACTATAGTATATATAACCGGTATAACTAACCACTGTACCGGTTGCGCGGCATTAAATTCATTGAACTCTATAAATTCAGAGCTTATTACCGTCTGACTGCTGTTAAGGATATAACGGAGCATTGTCACTAAGCGACGGATTTCTTATAGTAGTTGTGATAGTACTGTTTTAGTGTAACCTTAACTGCTTTATACCTCTTCTTCTGTTCCTATACTACATAACAGAGGACCCGATTTGGGATGAATGAGAAAAAAATAGAAAACATTAATTGAATTGATACTCATTTTTATATGGCATAATATAAAAAAAGTATAAATCATATTGTATTACAGGGATTGATATAAAAAATAACATGAAACTAATCAGAGGTAAACCTAATTAATATGCTCATAAAGTTGCACTGCTCTTAACGAAGTGCAGGACTTTTTTTAAATATATGGACCGCACAGTGGTACTTTGCAAGGATTTTGGACCCTAACAACTCAAAAATTATTCTATTCTTAATTATTAAAAATTATTCTCTGTTGTTTCGGAATCTATTTGAATTTATCTATGTTTTAATGCTATAATTTTGCAATTTTTTGCATTACATATTTTAGCTCGTAAGGATTAGACTAATAAGACACAGAATACAGTCATTATTTGTAAGATTATTTTTCAATTTTAAACTTTGATTTGTGTATTTGTTGGTTCAGAAATGGTTGGTTTTTGCTTCTTGCATACGGTTTATTGGTTTATTCCGAACTGAATATAAGATGAATTTTAAACGTATTTTTTGCTTTTTATATTTTGCATTATTACCACAAATTGTTGCTGCTACCACTGAGCTAATGAATTAGACTTTGAACTGCTTTATATATATGTGCATTTAAAACCCAATTTTACTTTTTTCATAAAAAAAATCTTTTTAAATTTTACGAACCTGCAACAATTGTGCATTTCGTCTTTTAGTTTTTAACTTTGTTCTCATGAACCTTTAATAAAATGTCTACTGACTTTTGAATTTATGTAGATAAATACATAGCATATATAGAAATATAGATATATATGTATATATCTATATATTTGAATTTCTTTTGCAAAAGAAATTTCCAAATGAGAAATTAATTTAACAGTACACCACAAAGCAAACACATTTCCTCAGACGAATCTGAAATGATTTTAATCATTTCTGATATTTACATTTAAAAGACATTTTATGGAATAGTTGAAGTTACTTCAAAGTGTAAGTAAATTATTCTTTACCTAACTGTATAACTAAACTGAATGTCAAAGACATTGATTTAAAAATAACATCAAAATGGCTGACATTTGTCTCCTCATTCTTGAACTCAAGTGCACCTACAACAGTCCTCATACTTTAATCAACGCAAATGCACTATTTTCTTCAGTCGTTTGGCATTAAACAGCCACGTTCTCCTAAGAAAATGTTTTTACTTAATTACCATTCCTTGATTGCAGAACACTATTGAAATTACTTTTCCTAATACAAAGAAATGTGGTCCATAAAACAGGTCCTTTATTCGATTAAACCGATGGTCTGGTGAATGTGCTTTTCTTCCTTTTGTTCAATGAATTTATCGAACCGCCGTTATGGTAAATCACCCGTGGTTTGGGGGAGAAAAAAAAGATGTAAAACTCATCGACATAAAAAGAGGGGGGAAATATGAACCTCAAACATTTTTCTTTGTTTGTATGGAGTACATTTTTCTAGAAAGACAAAAACATAAAACTGGATCGTAAAACTCTTGGGACACGAGTCAATCTTAAGCAGAAATTGGAATTTGTAAAATGCCAGGCATACGGTAAATTTTGTCCGGAGCTTTCCTTATAGTTGAAGGATTGATTTGTTTAACCAATAAAATGATTTTCTCTTCAAACGATTATATACTGATATGTTAGTGTCTATAAAAGCATTACTATATTCGCCAAAATATAAGACGATGTATTTTAATTGCTTGAAAACCCTTAGAAATTATCCCATTTTTTAATGCAAAGTATCATGTTTAAAAATACATTCAAATATTTTATCACCTATGACTTAATCCTTACATCTCAAGTGGAAACTTATTTATTTAATTAGGTTTCAAAATATGTTTCGGCTATTTAGTATCGTCTTGCAAAATACATCAAAAATATCCAGTTCCTGCTACAAAGAGGTAAAGGCGTCTATTCAGTTAAGTCCGTGAGTTTTAGTCACCTAACTATCAATTACAGAGTTTTAAACAAGATTATCGTTAAGAGCAAAGTTTATTTTTCTCAAGATTCTGATCCTTAGGTCTTAGGTCATATTCATATAAGTGGTATACGACTCGGAGGTCTTCACCTTTCAGGTTTGTCCTTTTGAAGTCCTACATGAAAAAAATCGAAATCCAGAAATTTGGAATACCTGTACAAAGCCATGTTGCATCTCTAGTGTTGCGTTGGATCTAATTTTGTGGCAGTATAGCAATTATAAGCAATATATTGACAAATCTTGAAGCCCTACGGCAGCAGCGTCTATCTGTTGTGAAGTCTTGGCGAGGTCTGTATATCGCAATGTTAAACATGCAGTAAAATATGTGAGCGGTGCTTTGAAGCGATTGTTCGTTCTTACGAACAATCGGAGAATAGCGTTTCTGAGTGGGCATACGGACTACAAAAATCAAAGTCTATACCCGCTTTGGCGGGTGCAAAATCTCTATCCTGTTTTGCCAGGAGTAAATGAACTACGTAGAAAATTGAATTAAAATAAAAAATAATTATATGAATATTTCAGATTTTAAATTACTTCCAAAAGAGCGTTTTTTAACATTTTGTGTGTTTCCTTTATTTTATTAAATGTCATGTTTTTCGCACTTAAACCATAAAATTCAGTTCAACAGCATTATGGCAAAATAATTTTAAAATGAGTCGATCTTTAGAATTTCCAATACACAGCTCCGCGCGCTGGAGATAAGGTTTTATTCTTCCCCGTAGAGTGTTGCCACTGCTCGCTTTTAAATCGTTTGAGTTTGTTCATCAAAACTTCGTTTACAAAACATGAAATAGATAATAAAACAAATTCCGAATTCCAAATTTGGGCTTCCAGATGCGCATATTCCGGTAGAAACGAACATTATTCAAAATTAGATGGCTCTAGGTACCGTTGTTTTATCACATTTGGAGAAATATAAATACATTTATGCAGATTCTTCATTATTTAATTTCTTTAAATATAATACACAGCTGCAGTATTTGGTGGCACCAGTTTGAAGAGTGATTCAGACTTTTAATGTTTCTGACACAAAATCGCAAAACGAAAACAATAGTCCTTGAGGAACAAAGCCCCTTTGGACTAAAAAAAACAGTACATGTATTGCGGCACACATCTACTGTTTTTTTTTTGTGTGTGTGTGTGTGTGTGTAATTTAATGTGGTGACTAATAATACGTCACTACTTTGATTTAAACGATTGAATCTCGCCTGCCTCTTAAATCATACCAAATTGTGGGAAGGGAAAAACAAATACAAATAAATAAAGACAAAATATATTATTAAAGACAGATCATAGTGCTTTAGTGGTAGCTAGCTCACCTTGTAAGGTTTTAGTTTAAACTAACAAAGTTGTGTGCTAATTTCTGTTTCCTGTAAGCTCTTAAATTTCAACTTCCCGTTAGAATGAGCGCGCGTTTCAGCTTTATGCTAATTTGAGGTGGAGCCAAGTTTTGTATTTAAAAGATTAGCGAGGAACTTCTCGGTGCGAGAGAGCTTTTAGTCTCAGATCGGCTCTGTTCGACGTTCGCCTGAGTAGCTAGTATTTAAATTCAAAGCCTTAGCGCTGTTACGCTATTACTTATTGAAGAAATCTAAGTGCGTTAGTATTAGCCAAATCTTGCTACGCACCGTTGATAGTTTAACATAGAGGCCAACCTCGCGTTTATAGCTCTGAGAGCAACGACTTCTTAATTTTCTACTTAACTTTATTTTAAATTATTCGATTGTTCAGTTTAGACCCAAGTGCGGTCATTATTTTCTGTTATCCCTTCCGAGTTGGGAAGTGGCTGTAAATAGTAGTTTAATAAAAGGGTAATTTTAAAACCCTCCTTGCGTGCACTTATTCTACCACTTAACCACAGTTATTCTACCAAATGGTCTTTACAAAATGTGGTCTTTTACTTATTCTACCACTTAACCACAGTTATTCTACCACAGAACATAGCTGCATTCAGCTCCCTGTTCAAGATCAGGACTTTAACAGGGTTAAGACCATGTTCGCCAAATGTATGCACAGAACACTCAGTCCTGACAACCCAACTTGCAAAAAGGCAAAATCTTGGGTTCAGCTCCTAAGATACGAGAATTTTCTAGATTCCTAGTCATAAAATTCTCAGTGGTTTTATACTGCACGTGAGGCACCTCATATGCAAGGCTTCTTTCCTTTAAAGCTTTAAAATGCATCTTCAAAAATGTGGTCTTTTACAAGAGAACCTATGACTAACCATTATCTATTAGATCAAGATTAATGTGCAGTATCTACTTTTTACCTTGTTTAAAATAATGCTGTAGTCATATCAGCTTAAGACATGCCACTTTACGACAATCATGTCTACTTTTCACAGTGCTTAAACATGTCTACTTGACGCATGGCACATTGCGATAATTTTAATTTGTGCATTGCTTAAAACATATCTGAAGTCCCTTCTGCCTGAGTCATGACACACTGGGACAATCATATCTGCTCTCCACACTACCTGAGGCCGCCCAACCGGTGTAGCGGTTAGCTTCGCTGATTACCGTGCAAAAGGGCCCGGGTTCGAATTACAGAGAAAGCATGGATGTTACGGCGAGCCGAAAGTCCTCTCGTGTGGTTTGATGGAAAAGACAAGGGTGGGAGACCTTCGAACTCCCGTCCCCGGGGTGGTGTCCATCAAAATTGGGGGCGGAACTGAGGTAAATCGCACTGTCACCTGTTAGGTGCTCAAGGCTTTTGCCAATGACAGACGTAATCTTGCGCTTCTTGCCATGAGCAATTACGTGAGCTTGGGCTGACTATGTCAGACAAGAGAACATAAGGCAACAACAACAACACAACACTGCCTGAGTCTGCTCAGCAGCCATATCGGTGTGAGGCATCCTGTCTTCTTTGAAGCACATAAAAAGCCACTTGACGGCCATCTGCAGTCGTTGTGGTGCTCCACACATGCCTTAAAAGCAAGGAGGAATGAAATAATGAGATTGACTATTGTTTGCGTTTTCGTACCGCCAATGGTGCCCACAGGTAGATTTGCAGACTTTTATACTGAAGGATTTCTTTATTATGGTTTAAACTAAAAACAAAAAAGTTTTATAAAACTTTCTGAGCTATAATTCCGTTAGTTTGGATACTTTAGACATGTTATATGTGTGATGGATTTTATATAAATCTTAAGCATCTTCTACTTTTGAATGGCTACAATACCATTATAGAAAATATAACTGCAGTTTAGTAATTAAACACCATGAGATAATATTCATTGCTTTCAGTAGACGAATTTCGGGTCGCGTCAAATTTTAAGATATTTTACAAGTCTTGTCTGCAAGCAACGAGTGAAATGCATGCACAATTGTATCTTGAATAATTCTTGTTTTATTAAATAAGTGCATAATCTCCCCTCGGGCTAATTTACAATAAAATTATATCATAATACTTTCTTCTACTATTTAAGGTTTATCCTAATTTTCTAACAGTTATTTTATGCACCTTTCCTATCTCTTCTAGCTTCAGCTTACAATTTCCTACCAGAATGTGTTTTCAGAAACGCTTTTAATGAAAATGAGTAAGAGTAATATTTAAGTCGATGCTTCACTGACTTCGTTAGAGAGCCAGAGTTTCTGATTAGCGCGCTTTTGCCTTTGGCTACGTCTCTCTCTGAGCTATTACTACGCTCGGCCGTACTTCAGGCCCTTGATAGCTTCGCCTACTTAATTGAGATTTAGGGACCAACTACTGAGAATCCTGATAGCTTCGGCTATATCTTTTAGTTAAGCATTAGTTAAGTTTAAATACTTATTAATTTGATTTCAAGCCCAAGTGGATGCTTTGCTGTACGCTATGAGATAGGAGCCGACTGTGTTGATCCTTACTTTGAGAAATAGAGGGTTATTAACCCTTCTTGAGTCTTACATCTTTGTCCACACAAGCGATTAGTTGCTTATCGGTCTAAAAGGTTCCTCACATTGAACTGTGAAATAAAACCGTGGAACCCCACAATTATTTGCTTTACTACTATTTCGAAAAGTCCAGTTTAAATATAATATTTTATGATCTATATACTGAATTTATGGAGGACTGAATTATTCAGTTACTTGTAAGTACTTAGCTTGAGTACTTTTCAGATATTGAACTGATTTCTGCTATTAAGATCAGGTTGTAATTTATTTTCAATTTTATAATTTTAAAATTTAATGCTAAGCTCTTCAAAATATGATGTTTCAGTAATTTGAAGTTTACATACTTCAGTTACCTTTCATTTTTTTAAATCTATGTTACGTTAACAGCGCTATAAAAATCATTGTCAGGTCACATTCTTTCAGAATCAAAAGTGCAGTTGCTCAGTTTCCATATTTTCATCACTTAACTTTTCATAAGCCTTGGCAAAATAGGTATCATATTTTCCCAAACCGCTACTGCCCTTATCCAGTACTGTATAACCAAATTCCATTTCAACATCAGATAAATATTTTCTAAGATTAGCTATTGCTCAAGATTTAATAAACAGACCATCATAAATATCAAGCACAAACACTCTCAAACAATAAAAATTAGAATCTAATGTAAAAGATGTATAAATTACAATACAATGCAGTTATTTAGTAACAGCTTTGTAAACAACGATGTTCTTGTCTACAAATTATTGCAAAAAAAATTTTTAAAGTGTGTTGTATTTTTATTTAAGCGTTTTAAAGGATAGCCCTGTCGTTCTTGGTAGCAGCAAATATTCCATCATTCTTTTAACAACTGTACTTATAATAAAAGTTTAAGGGAGTAAAGGCTGTGACTTTTTCTATGAGCAACATTATGCGTATCACATTCTGCAATATATTTGAAAATTTAGCATTTTAATACACAATTAATTAAAATGCGTGGAACTTTTCTGTAATGGAAACAAGGCAAATAGAAAGATGTGTAGTTAGTTATCTTACGTACAGCTGCGCACGCCGACAGCTTACGTCACATTGTTTCGTAATAGCTGCCCTCGTTACTAGCTTACACAATATTGCCTTTACCGTGAATTCTCCAAGAATCGAGTTTCGAGTAGTAGCTTCTGTGTTTGTATGAACAAACTGAGTTCAAGTTGATTGGTTTAGCAACGTGAAGTCATGTAAGAATCAACTTCGAGAAACATCCAAAACGCACAGATGTTTATGTAGCGTTGTTTATTAGCTGCTGTTAAATTAACTGTGCCTTGTAACGCTATTTTTTTCACGAGCAACTTTCTTCAATAAAATTTTTTAAAGTGTATCATTCTGCTTCATTTTTTTGAAGTAACTAAATTAAGAGATATAGTTATTGTATCAAATTAGCTCGTGTAAAGTCATTAGGACTTTTTGAAGCAGGAGGCGTGAAAAATGTGCAGTGCCCCTGGTGGAACTCGAACCTTTGATCTCTCGAATACGCATCGAGTATGTTTCTAATTACTCCGGGAAAGAGGAAGAAAATGCCTTATCTGCTTTCCATTTTAAAGAGCGACTCGGGATTAGTGTACCTGAGCGGCAAATCCTGGTAATGACGAATTATCGTCCCCAACTTTTTTGTTCGGCACCGATTGTAGAGGCATCAGAATTTTTCATGCTGTAGAAATGAAACATTAGCAGTACCCTCATCGAGACTCTAAACCTGAACCTCTCGAATGCGCTTGAATTATGCTTCCAATTACATAACGAAGGCATACGGAAAAGAGGAAGAAAACACCTTATATACTTCCCGTTTTAAAAGGCGACTGAGGTTAGAGGACTCAGTCGCCATATCCGATCTGTGACAAATTATTATCCACCCCCTTTGAGCTCGGGAGCCACTTGCAGAGTCATTATGTTTTTTTGAAGCAGAAGAGGTGAAAAAAGCACATTGCCCTCGCCGGGACTCGAAACCTAGACCTCTCGAAACCGCATCAAATGTGCTTCCAATTACACCACGAAGGTATGCGGAAAGGAAGAGAAATTATATTGTAACTTCTATAAAATTTTAAAATGTGACATTCTATTTTATTCTTTAACTAAGTTAAAAAATAATGTTCTTGCATTACCTTAGCTTAAACATATTTCCAGAGAAAACTATTTACACATTTTGTTCTATAACGGAAACCATCTCCATTGGGACATAATATATATTAAACTTTTAGCCTGATGTCTGATAAACGTTAAAAGATCTTTCTCTTCTAGTTTATTAACGTTAAGTCGAGTTGGATCACTTGTTAGAATGTTAACGTTAACTCGGTTGTCAATAAATGCTTAAAATATGCTGATGTAAAATCACTGACAAATTACCATATGGGAGCCATACTAAATGAAACCGGAAAAAACTAAGAAGTTTCCGTGATTTTTATCTGGCAAAAATATTTACTTGTCTTTTACAATTCTTAACATTTTAAAATGTACTTTACAATCTACTTAAACAGACATTTACAATGATCATAATTCTATAACATGAAACAAATATGCAAGAACAACGCTTTAAAATCCACTGCAAATATTTCTTCATCACTCCATTTGCATTGGAAAAGTGTATTCTTTATAACGAGTCTTAGAATCTAAAACCGAAGCTTTCAGATTTTGTTTGATAATCCGTCCATCTGAATAGCTAGGTTGTTTAGGGAATTCTTGTTTTTGAATATTTCACTACATTTTCATTTCTTACATGTCTCTTTCTCGAAGTTTCTTTCATAAATCAAGAAACGAAAGAAAACATTCATTTCCTACAGCGCTTGATTTCACTGCAGTAAATAAAAGTGAAAGCTAAAGAAAAGGCTACGCATAGGATTCTTTTAACATGGAAAATCGTAAAGTTTGCAGAAAAATTTTAATATTTTCAAGAAGTATCGAATTTTTTGCATCCTTTGAAACCACCGAGCAGGAATAAAAATATATTTATATCTGTCGCAGTGAAATTCATTGATCACCGTAGATCTTTTACACTCCATTTCTGAAGCTTGACAACTGAAGTAAAAGACAATGATTTTAGAGGAAATGTAGGATCGCTGGGCAGTGGCATTTCAAACTGCAGTGAACGCTTCGGCTACAAGAGTATTTTTGTGCATTTTCCTGTGAGTAGCATGAATACTAGGAAAAAATATTAATTACGCTAAATACGAAACTAATTATAAATGCAAGTGAACGTATTTAAATTATAAAATGTTTTGTGCACTTCGTTTAAACCTATTTTCTTGAATTGTTCTAACTTAATTAACCGATCCTTTAGCGTAAGTTGAAAATAATATTAAAAATTATAAATTTTGAGCTTAAATATTGCGATAATTGTTTATCGAAGGAGAGTCAAACTTCCCGTATTTTTATTTTTTCATAACCAGTAATGAATGTATATGTCTACGTCCAATGATTAAGAAGTCAGGTAAGATAAGTGAGAGGGATGTGTGGATATATATATATATATATACATATATATCAGTAAAGACATGAAGTAAGAAATTTAGAACGACTTTTTAAAGGCGAAAACTGTAATTCGTAGTTAATTTCCACGAGCAATAAGTAAAAGTAATTAGGATGCTAGCCTAAATTATAGTAAAGTTTATAGAGTAAAATCTTAGCCCTTGTCTTTGCGATGTTAGTTCTAATTCATAAATTTGTAAAACTATTAAAATAGTATAAGCGCTAATAGCTTCTATTTGTATTATATAATTCCAAAAAATGTTTTAAAAAATAAAATATAAATATGCCTAGTATTTTCGCGCATTAAGCTGCTGAAAAAATATCAGTAAAGAAATAAAGTAAGAAATTTAGAATTACTTTTTCACAAAGACGAAAATCGAAATTCATAATTAATTTCTACGAGCAATAAGTAAAAGTAATTAGGGTGCTAGCCTAAGTTAAAGTTTATAGAGGAAATCCTTAACCCTTATCTTTGTGATCTTAGTTCTAATCCCTAAATTTGTAAAACTATTAAAATAGTATAAGCGCTAATAACATTACTAACATTATTAAACTTATTATTACTAACATTATTCACATTATTAAAATAGTATAAGCGCTAATTACATAATATTGTATTACATAATTACAAAAATTGTTTTAAAAAACAAAATATAAATATGCCTTGCACTTTCGCACATTGAGCTGCTGAAAAAATATCAGTAAAGACATAAAGAAATTTAGAACTACTTTGGCATATTTATATTTTGTTTTTTTTTAAATTGTAATTATATATATATATATATATATGTATGTATAGTAAGAAAGAGTATAGAAGTATAGAAATAAGAAATATAGATATACCAACTGCAGCAGAAAAGGGAGGTACGCAATTAGATGTTGTAGCAGTCTCGTATACAAAATTTTCAAAGCTCTACGGCTAATCGCTTTTGAATTATGCGCGATATGTACGTATGTACTGATGTCAGGAAAAAATCCATTTCAGAATAACGAGTCCTTTATTCTGTTCGTAAGTTAAGACATTAAAAAATAGTCGAGATGTAAAATGTTTAATTAAAAAACAGATAGATGCAAAAAAGTAGTTAAAATATATTCAAGAAAGATCCGAACTGATATTTTAGTTGAAACCTGATAGCGGGTATCATTCGTGATAAAGATACTTACTTTATTTCGTATAAAGAAGTAAAAATATGTAACTGAGGATTGTTTCAGGTGTTGGAGTTTTTACTAATTTAAGTTTTTAAGTTTTAAGGTTTAATATTCAATAACACATGTAAGACAAAATTAGGATAACAACTCTAAATCACATGACTATAACAAATACTGCATGGGTGTAAAAGTTTGTGACATACATGATAAAACAACATTTAGACTGTGAAACTTGTGTGGTCAAATAAAACAGTAAACAATACCAGATAATACTCCAAGAGAAGGAATTAAGATTGCGTTGTGTTTGAATTTAGATAGATTATAACACGTTCCAGTTTTAATTAATCTATTGGGTCCAATGTTCTAAGTTATTAGAGAAGACATTACAAGATAAGTTAAATTAAATATATGATTTATTAGAGATAAACTGATTTAGTACAAAATTATACATTTGGTGATGGTGGTGTTGTTCAAAAATAAAATAAAATTTTTCATACCGTATTTCAACAAGGTACTTATCAGTGAACATGAAGATACGTGGATACACAATCAAGGCAGTAGATTTCAACAAAAAATTTTCTTGCTTGGCCATTAGCTTTCTATAAGGAGAGAAAAAAGAACAAGTTAGTTATCGAAATTTTTTTTATGACATCCTCCATAGGAGGCTTTCTCTCCTCCATTTCTTCAGACATCGTTCTCTGATAACGCAGACAGCTACTCGGGACGAAGCGACAGTTTACTGGTCTCGTGACATCTTCAGTATAATTTGCCTTCTCGCCGTCTGCCAACGTCTCCTCCTCTCGTAGATCGCTGCAAGCCTTTTTCTTCTTTCCGCCAAATACTCGTTTGGCGATCCGAGATGGTACAAAACAAGCCAAGAGCACGGCAACCCCAGGGGAAAGAATGCACACAGGAAGGTGAAGCAAGGTAGTTCGTACGCCGGATGTTGGCGAATAATCGCCGATCCTCCAAGATCATCAACCTGTCAACAGGAGCTAGCCTCGTCTCGGGGTCCCAATCCAGCATGGTGAAAGCCTGCAAGTAAGCGAATCACCCCGACCCCTCAACCTAGGCGTAGCGTAGTTGCATACAAAAGTCCCCGATTCAGCAGGGTGCAGATTTCTCACTTGATGACAGATATTTCCCAGACCACTGTCTGGCGGGGCGAGCAAAATGTGACAACAAAGTCATAAATCTTGATTTCCCAAAAGGCAAAGTAAAAAGGTTTTCGAAAAGATCTAAGGATTTGTTTTTAAATACTAATTAATACAAGACCGAAGAAAAGTACTTCAATTAAAATATAATAATCACATAGGAAAAATTTTATGTTTTCCACAACACCAAACACGACCACTATAGTCAGAAAATATGGATACCCAAATTAGCAGAAAAGGGGGCACATTAACAAAACTTAATTAAAACTTTAAACACCAACTTGTGTAAGCAAAAACTTTAAAAGTGCTTTAAAAATTGACCTTAAGGGTCAACTTAACAAAAGATTAAACATTAAGCAACCAAGTTAAGAATAAGCATTAACTAAACAAAAAAATTTAAATAGTTAACCAAACTACCAAAGGAAAAAGAAAAAAATTAATACTCAAGCCACTTAAAATCAGAGTTAACCCAAACTGTCACAAAAATTAAATGACAACAATTAGTTTTCAACAAGGCAAAGAAATGTAAGATCAACAACAAAATAAAAACAAATTGATAACCTTTAAGTCTGATAACAGAATTAAGTTAAATCATTACAATTAAGATATTTTAAATTCAACAACTGAAGTAGTTAAGTATGTAATACATAACACAGGTTACCGTTTCCGTATTTCAAAAATCTCTTTCAGTTTCCGTTGCAGTGATTCTTAATGGATGTCGTATGATGGTTCATGATTCATGTTAGTTTCGAATAATAGATTCCATATTTCAAAAAACTCTGTGATTTATTTCAGTAACTCTTATTGTTTTCAAATGATAAATTTTCAGGGTGGTTTTAAATATTCGATTCCGTTTTTGTGAAACAGGAAATGTATTTCAATTCTACTGCAATAATTCTGATTATCTTTGGACAGAAATTTTTGTAGTACTAGAATTTTGTGATTGGCGGTTCATTAAGCTTAACTCGTCACTTATTCTTTTAAATTCTACAACTATTGCATCACACTAAAGGCATAAAATATTTAACCGGAACACAAAAGCCGAATAATTCAGTCACATTTAAAGCAAACAATGCACAATTTACCAACAAGAATAAAGAAACTAAGTTCACTATCTGACTGACGGAATTAACTTCTCATTCTTTCTAACTGCTGCCGGACAAAAATGAAAAGGAAAAAAGAAAAGGAAAAACACAAAAACACTCTCCAAAAATGTGACCTCTTCAGGAGACTGGTGTTTGTAAAAACTAAGGCTTTAAATTAGACTATCAACACAGTAAAATAAAGGATATAAATCAACATGCTCATACTCTTTAAGTGAATAACGCAAGGATAATATCCTCCCTGGTGTTTTGGCATAATCAAAAGATTATTTTTCAATGAAATACGAAAACACGATTCACTTTCTATTTCAACAAATGCTATCTCTCATTAAAATAAAACTAAATCCATTGACTTTCATGAAAACACTTAATTTTCAGTACAGCTCTAGTCACAAACATTTTTCATTTAAATACAACACAGAACACTTCAAAACATCAGGGAAAGATATATCCCCAAGTAAGAAGTCAACGCACTAGTTCAAATAAATTAATATATGAATCGTATAGTTACAACACATGTAAACTTAATTTTCCTACTACCAGCTATACTTACTCAGATTCGAATTGAAAAGAGAAATAACCATGTTTTCCATAAGGATCACATCGGTGATCTACAGTAGACCACCAGATAGAAACTGAAATAAAACATACAATAATAAATCAATAAAAGCACTTACTAAATCTTCCATAATAATTATAATTTTAGATAGCTGCCCAGACTACCCCTACAAAATATGATCTAAAAATTACTCACAATTTTACATTTGAAATAAACAGCCATCAATATTCTACCCAAATTATTAATTGCGTACTTTTCCATAATTACACAACTTTCATTGAATACTAATGTCATTTTTAATATTTTTTCAAATCCTGCCAAAATCATAATGAACAACCTTACAATAATTACATTCTTTTAAACAGTTACTCATGAATTTCAACTCAGATTTAAAGCTAATTTAGAAGAAGACACAAATCCTTTAATAGTAAAGCAGCAATAAATTATCTTGTAACATTTAGTGATTAATTAAATTTCTTGATATAATATACCATGCACATTAAATCAGTTACAATTTCTGTTAAGAAACATTGAGATTTTTCCCCATATATTAATTTAAATTATATCAATTAAAAACATTTTAAAATTCACTTTCTCAGTTAAGTAACCAGCCACATTTCAGATTTTCCTCTAACATTAA
The DNA here is from genome assembly GCA_000611955.2 of Stegodyphus mimosarum. Lineage (NCBI taxonomy): Eukaryota > Metazoa > Arthropoda > Arachnida > Araneae > Eresidae > Stegodyphus > Stegodyphus mimosarum. The sequence continues at coordinate 262,977 of KK121374.1, read as the reverse complement.
AATGACTGCTTATGCTTTAGAAATTAGCATTCCAAAATCCAAATAATTAATTATTAAAGAAAAAGCAAATGAAAATAAATCACTCACAGATTTCAGAACACAAGGGTCCATAAATGAGACTAAAGTATCTCGCCTGCTCAGAACTGTGGTTTCCAGATCTAAATAAAGAAGATCCTAGAACTAACGTTTGGGCTGATCATTCATTCTTCGAGATTAATAAGGTAAAACGGTAGGAGAAGTGATCTTTCTTTCCTTTGTTCTGTGGCATTCTAGCTGGTGATGTTCTAAACTTTTCTCTCATTGGAAATTTGCACATGTCACAGGCCTTAATGCACTGCCTTCGAGAACCGCAGAAATCATCATCCTTAAGATGTTCACCAAATTAGAAGTGATCTTTAATTCGCAAATCGTCAGACAAAACGTTACTATTTTTTTTTCGGCTTTTCGAGAAAGCAAGCATTTTCAACTCTTTACTCCAAAAAAAAGCGAAATTTCAACCTAAAAAATCTCATCGGCTAGTAAGCATTTTTTCTGTAATGACAGGAATTTTTCGTAACAGCTCCGAGAACACTCACAGTCTTAATCCATAATGGGACTTCATTCGTGGCTGCAGGATCTAAGAAGAAGCGCGACATCTCCAAATCCAGAGTCGCTGGAAAACTGGACTCCCAGACCGCCTGGCTACGATCAAAAACTTATACTCACTCCTCTCTTCTAGTTATCAATTAGGTGAAAAAACTCCTCAAAGTCTTCTCCTGTCTCTCGTGCAACCACTTTTAAAACCTCGGTGACGCTCAAAAAACGGACCCCGTCTGTATTTACTATTGGCTAAAATACCTATAAAATTATATCTACTCACTCCAATACAAAACTCGAATTCCCTCTAACCAACTAGAACAAGGGCAATAATTAACCTCCAAAATTAGAAGAAAGACAGATCCACCTTTTTAATGTGACATTCCCTTTCATGCGAAAACTACAAGAAATGTTTTCATAAAATAATTCTGTCAAGTTGCGACTCCCGTTAGAGCTATTCACCTGCAAAATGTTCAGCCCCGAAAGATAAGACAAGGAAAGGGCAGCTGGCCAGCTTTGACCCCAAAGTGGTCGTGTCGTGATAAACGAAAAAATCACCCGCCTTTAGCTGTAGAAGACTTTCCGCTAGCTAAATAAGAGCTTTATCATATTTCAAACGAGAAAAATTTGAACAATACTATATTAAAAATTAATTCTCAAATATTATCATTATAAATTTACTATTCAATGTAAATAAATATATAATCACTAAGCACTGTAAAATAATACATAATAATTCTATACAACAATATATACATGCATTTTTATATATACAATTAGTGCAGCCGATTGCAATGAAAAAGGAGATGCACAACTACAGGTTATAGCAGGCTCATATACAAAATTTCAATGTTCTACGGCTATTCTTTCTTGAATTATGCGAAATACATACATACGTCAAAGAAAACTCTCTTCTGGTTACATTTTAAATTCAATTTACAATCCTTTTTCGGCAAAAACTGTCCTTTATTCTCTGTATGTGCAGATGTTACTCAAAAACATCTTTCAAATGCTTTCGAGAGAGGTTGAAATGGATATTTTCATTGAAATATGATACGCGAAATTTTTCGGGATTACAATACTCCCTTTACTTTATACAAGGAAGTAGAAAAAGCTCTGAATCAGGATGGTTTCGGATAATCTTCAAAATAGTTTAGAAACTGTTTTAGCTTCCGTTTGAATAATTCTTATGAGTTCAGACAATGAATTTTCGTGTTATAAACGTTTTGTGATTTAAAAAGATTCCAGATAAACTATTCAGTATTTCAAAAATCTCTTACAATAATTCTAATAGGTTTCAGATATAGATTTTTGCATTAAAAGAGGTTTGTGATTTAGTATTGAAGTGGATAATTGATTCCGTATTTCAAAAAACACTTTCAGTTTTTGCTTCAGTAATTCTAATAATTCTTTTCAGTAATATATTTTTATTTTAAAAGAAGTATATGATTCGACATGGTTTGGTAGCTGATTTTCAATTAATGATTTTTTCAAGTGAATGATTTGTTCTAGAAAAACGCCATTATTTATATTAAAAGAATATAATATTTTTTCAAGTATGTTTCCCACCTTAATAGTTTTTCAGCAAAGCTAACAAGAAAGAAAATTAGGGCCAATAACGTATTTTTCTACAGACCAGTGTGCTAACAGTTACACAATGAAGACATGCTGTACGGAAGGAGAAAATACCTTATATATTCCCCTTTTAAAGGGCGATTGGAGATGAGGAGACAGAATCGCCAAATCTTGATGGTAAAGAATCATCATCCACTACCTTTTTAGTTCGGACGCCGCTGTAAAGGCATTAGTTTTTTTTTAACAATTCACATGAAAAAATGAGCAATGCTCTCGAAGGGACTCGAACCTGCACCTCTGGAATACGTGCCGAGTGTACTACCATTATACCACGGAGGCATGCAGAAAGAAGGGAGAAAATGCTTTATAAACTGATAATTATTAATTTGTATGAAGTCAAGATTTCAATTAAATCACGATCCCTTTGCATTAATGGACCAATGGCCGCCGGGTGGGTAAGATAGCTGACAATTAGGAGACTTATCAGGGTTCGAATCCTGTCGAATGGATTGCCAGCATTAGTGTTTCAGTGAATTTTCACTTGTACAACCCGAATACCAACCTTAGAAAGTGTTCCACGGAATGCTTTCTCTTAGTCCCAATATGCTTTACAATAAGTAATTTAACATGTAAATGCCATGAGTACGTTTATCGACGTTTTAGATTATGGTTAATTACTCAAAGGCCAGGTGCTTAACGGAAAGGATGCCTTCATGGGTCACTTTCTAAGTAATACAGACTTATATTTACGTTAGATAAAAGAAAATTCAAAAAAGCTCCCAAGAAGCAGTGATTTTACTGCTTGTCTATTGATAGGCACCATGAGTAGAAATAACACTTTCATGAAACTGACTTATCAGGCCATATTGAAAATACCACATGTAGTCCAGTAGTTGGTATACTTGAAAAGTGAAGTTGCTCTTAGTTTGGGTTCCAAGAGAAACCCCTGAATGTAAGGATGTTTCGTAAGTTTTCAGTCCAAAAGGCACATTAGTCCTGAAAGGAGTATTACTCTCGAAATGATATTTTGTGTTGAATCAGTATAAACGGACTATCATTTTTCAAATTTTTGCCACCAAATATTATCGCCCTGTCCTATATTTAGAGAAATTAAATAATGAAGAATCTATATGAATCTATTTATGTTTTTCGATCTGTGAAAACACAACAGTTCCTAGATCCATTCAATTTCAAATAACGTAGTCCTCCACCCGAACATGGGCACCTGGAAGCCCGAATGTGGAATTTGTTTTATTATCTATTGCATATTTTATGAAATTTTAAGGAATTTTTGATGAACAGACTCAACGACTTCAAGCCAGCAGTGGAGACACTGTTTTTAAATATTTTGGGATTTTTGCCATTAAATCGAATTTTGTGTGGCGTAAGTGCCAAGAATATGATACTTAATAAATATATTACTATAATAATAATTATTTAATAAATAAAGTAAACACAACGTTAATAATTAAAAGACAAAAAAGGGTTTCGTAAAGCCTTTAGTAACTGAACATTAATGTGATAAACTTTGAAAAGTCTAAAACAAAAACAGAAAAATGTATGCCAACACTTAACACAGCATCGAGAATTCTAAACATATACTGCTATGCTTTTTTAAATTGCTCGTAATTTTGCTGTTGAAATGTGCACTGAGAAAAAAAAGGGGGACAGTTCTATATCTCCCGTTCTACTGGGCCGATTGATGAAATTCAAATTCCATGTCTCGAAAGCACGACTTAGGATACGTATTAGATTTATATATAACATTGTTCTAATATAGGCATTTTGACACAAAATCGGACTTTTTCTAGAATGGCATGCCAAGTTTTTTTCATATTTCGATTCTACGACTCAAATGATACCAAACTGTGAAATTTTACAAAATTCCCACGAGTAGTTTCTAAAACGTTAGCTCCGAAAATTTTAGCTCCTCAATGTTAATTCGATTTGGTATGTATTTATTAATCTCTCCTTCTTTATTACACTTACTTTATTCCTTCTTTCCCAGTTCGAAATTTTGGTCCAGTCCAAATAAAATTCACCTATTTTTATGATTTATTTTTAAAATTTGTATTTTTAAATAATTTTTATAATTTTTGGAAAAGCATTTTGAATTATAACCTATAAAATCTTTAGCACCAACTTAAATTAGATGTATTTATAAGTACACCTGCATAAAATTAGAGCTTTTTGAAATTTGGCATATTTGTTGAAAGTAAATAATGTGGTTTACGCACTTTGCTAAAACTCTTTGAAAGTAGAAATGATGTGACTTTTTACCGCTCACTTACAATGTAAAAAGGTAGGAAAGATTCCCCTAGGAAGATATGTTGCCATGTGTTAAAAAGTTCGCCAAGGGAATTATTCTTGGCGCAAATTAAAAAAAATTCGCCAAGTTTTGAATTTGTCTTTAAATTTTGCACCAAATTTTACAAAATTTAATGTTTTGGCATAATTTGAGTCGTATAATAGAAATATGAAAAACAAATTGCATGTTATTTCAGGAAAAGACCCATTTTCGTGTCAAAATACCTATGTTAGAATAATGCTATGTATAAATCTAATATATATAGTAAGTCGCGCTTTTGAGACATGAAAAACGCAATTTAAATTTCGTCAATCGGTTCAGTAGAAGAGATATAGAACTGCCCCTTTTTTTAAGTCCAAAAGGGCTTTGTCCCTGAAGGACTACTGTTTTCGTTTCGCAATTTTGTGTCAGAAACATTCTGAATCACTTTCCAAACTGTTGCAACAAATTATTGCAGCCCTGTATTATATTTAAAGAAATTAAATAATGAAGAACGTGCATACATGTATGTATATTTCTCCAAATGTGATAAAACAACGGTACCTAGAGTCATCCAGTTTTGAATAACGTAAGTTTCCACCCGAATATGCGCATCTAGAAGCCCGAATTTGGAATTTGTTTTATTATCTATTTCATAATTTGTAAAACTTTAACGGATTTTTGATGAGCGATCAAAAACGATTTAAAAGCGAGCAATGGCAACATTCTACGGGAAAGAAAAACTTTTTAATCTAAAGTGCGCGGAACTGTGTATCGGAAATTCTAAAGATATACCCATTTTAAAATTATTTTGCGATATTGCTGTTGAACTGAATTTTATGGTTTAAGTGCGAAGAACATGATATTTAATAAATTTAATAAATAAAGGTAACACACAAAATGTTAAAAAAACGCCCCGTTGGATGTAATTTAAAATCTGAAACCTTTCAGATTTTTTTTTTTTGCTCACTGTACATGCTGTAAGTACAAAGAAAATGATGCTTAATAATAAAGCTAAAAAAAGTGGATTATTAGGAGTAAATATAACAAAAGATTGGTAGAGTGCGAGCTCAGCAAAAGCCTAAAAAACGTTAACAAACACTTTTAGGCGAACGTTAAAATCTGAAACCTTAATTTTTTTATACATGTACCATAAATGTTGGGCAAGTTTTCTGAGATATTCCTCGAGGAAAGCATTCTACCTGAGGTAGACTGTCATCTTGTAGTTTGCCGTATTAAATTAACCATTTTTAAACAGAAAACCCCAAATTACATGCTTCAGCTATTTTTAGCAATATTATGCATTAAATATGACACTTAAGTTTAAGTGTAATAACTTTATCTAATATTTTATAGCATAGTTTGTTACAGTTCGAAGTACTAATTAACCCACGTACTAATTAAACATGCTCTAGAAGTCTGTGATATTCACATAAAAGATATTATCTCCTTCACATTTCATTAAGTCACTCCTGTTTTTTCTTTTGTACTAAGTCTAGCATACTAAATTTGGAACTTAATACTCCGACCTCACACGAAAGAAGAGAAGATTTACCTAAGGCGTCTGAAATTCCCGCCTCGTACTGCTCCTAAGCTCATTTAAAAGTTCCTTGCTATATAATAAGAAAAGAAGATAAAAGTTAGCGAGATTTTACACGTAGTTATTTCTCCCAAAAAATCGACTTCCTCTTTGTTGGAAGTCATTTTCCTTGGAGTTTCTAAAAGCCAATTTTTCTTTTAAGACAGATCGTCAATTTAAATAAATTGAGCTTTCGGTACCATTCTAACGATTTTTCTGACATTTTCTCTCTTCCCCCGTTGAGAATGACAAACTATTCATGCCGTCATGTTCTTAATAAGGTCCATACATTTAATGCTGACGCTCCCGCGCTTTTTTTCCCTTCCCTTTTAGTCCCTTTGCGAATATTAAGAAAGGAATCGATGGCTCTGTTCGTTGCTCTGAAAATTCTGGCAAGAGAACGATTGAAAAAACTTTGCATACGCATGCAGTTTTGTAAGATCGATAATAGTTTCCGAAACATGTCGGTTCTTCGACGAATAAATAAATGACACAAATGTAAACAAACGTAATTTACTTTCACTGAACTTATTTTTGGAATACAGAAAAAAAATGTAACAATTTTTTAACAAAATAAACAATATAAGTTATAGTCATGAATAGTATTTACAGAATTATTTATTAGCATTTCTAAGTATTATTTAATAGTATTTACAGAATTATTTACTTTTCCGGAAAAGGAAAGAAATGATTTCTCATTTCTCGAGAAATTGTGAAATGTGCTTATAAATATACTTGTGAAATTTTATTACTTTTTATAAATAAACATGTAAGCAATAAAATAAAATTATAGTAAGGCTGTTAAGAAAATTAATTATAATTAGGATTTAATCAAGGTATATAACACAAGTGGTTAAAATAAACTTCTATGAACTACAAAATACGTAAATGCTTATAAACTTAAGAAATAGATATATTATAAATTCAAAATTAAAATTAATTAGGAATGCATATTTTGCTTTTAAATGCAGTTAAACTAAATATCTGATGTGGATACATCAATGACTTTCTAGTATGGCTTGTTAAATTATACACATTTTATTGCCGCACTTCCTTTGAAATTTATTCCTCGAATTTAATTAGAGATGTACTTCTCATTGAATTAATTCGTTTATCACTTTGTGTCTAGGTAAAAATACGGAAAAACTCTAAACATCTTCATTAAAATTATGACATACAGAAAAACCTAAAGCACCAAATACGGTTAAAAAAAGTCTTTTTTTTTTAGTCCAAAGGCACTTTGCCCCTGAAGGACTATTGTTTTCTTTTGCGATTTTGCGTCGGTTAGCTCCGAATGCCCGTTTCACTTTTCAGATTGTTGCACTAAATATTACCGCCCTGTATTATATGTAAAGAAATTAAAAAATGAAGAATCTGCATAAACGTATGTATGTTTTTCCCATTGTAATAAAACGACGGTACCTAGAGCCATCCAATTTTGAATGACGTAATCCTACTGCGAATATTGGCATCTGGAAGCCCAAATTTGAAATTTGGAATTTGTTTTATTATCGATTTCATATTGTTAAGTTTTTCTCTTCTTAGCACGTACGTTAAGGTTTCGCGGATTTGGAGTGATTAACCACGACACTTGATGAAGTATCAAGACACACTTTATTGGCCAACATTTTTCAAGACAGCTCCAAAATCCCGCTTAGAGTTGTCGAAGAACTACTATAAACGCGCTGAGACATCAACGACATAGCCTTCAGGCTATCAGGCTATAACGGTGGAGACAGCTTCACGGCAAGGCACCATAGTACGGCTCCCGACTCTGCTCGGTCGTTCTCGGAATACTGCGTACTCTCGGGACTCTCCACACTACAACTCGCGATGCCTTCATGATACACTATAGTACAGCTCCTGACTGGGTTCGGTCATTCTCGGAGCTCAACGCGCTCTAAGAGGAAACTCGACGACGCATTAACTCGCCGATACACTAAGAGATTCTCTCGATGCACTCGACGACCAGCTCGGCACTAGACTACCAGACACTAGCTCACTGACTGACTATAAACTGGATAGACTCCGCACTGATTCACTCTCCGTGTACCAGCAGGGTTATAGCTTTTGACTTGTGTTCGAGAACATTCTGGGCTAAACCAGTAAGAATTCGTTCCAGAAGGTTCTCCATCCGTCTATGGCATATCCTCAATTTTGACGAAAAATGTCACCAAATGGGAGATTTCTCGCCAAATGTGGCAACACTGCCGTCCATTGCCATTCTATGGCAACCCTAAACCTGTTTTTCGGGGAAGTTATCTTATCGCGCCAAGATATTTCTTAACAATATTTTGTAAATCTTAAAAGAATTTTTGATTTACAAACTCAAAGATTTCAAAGCAAGCAATGGCAACGTGCACAAAAAAATCATTTTTATCTCCAGGGCGTTAGGCCGTGTATCGGAAATTCTAAAGATATGCTCAATTTAAAATTATTTTACGATATTGCTCTTGAACTGAATTTTATGGTTTAAGTGCGAAGAACATGATATTTAATAAATTTAATAAATAAAGGTAACACACAAAATGTTAAAAAAAGGCCCCTTTGGACGTAATTTAAAATATGATTTTTTTTTAACAATTACATTTAGTTTTCCGTATAACAAGCAACTCTGGCAGCAGTAAGAACACAAAATTTTCGGCGCATAAAATTGAAAGTTAACTTTTGGTCCCACTGAGTAAAAAAACACTGAACTAGGTGCAGCGACTGACTTAATACACTATTCTGTTAAGAGTTTCAAATGTAAACAAATGGCGACCTCAGTCATGGAAATTTTGCTTATGAATATCTAGTTTGTTTGATCTATGTTATTTTTTTATTTTCCGTCATCATATTATCTGCTTAATTTTTAATTTATAACGCTTTCTCTTTATGTGGATCAGGACCGTTATTGCGCATGATCGCTTATGCCATTTAGATTGCTTTATTTTTCTGTAGTTGTCATTCGGTATTATGTTTTTGCTAAATTACTTTACAAAATGTATTATAAAGATGAAAACTTAAAATATAAAAGAAAGGTATTGGTTAAGTTAATGAAAATTAAATATTAATTCATATTTTCGTTATTCTATATCAGATGCTTCATTTATTTTTATTTTTAAATTTTTGTAATAGGAAATTAATATCTGATTAAAAAAAGTTTCTCTTACAATGAAATCAGACTGAAAAAACTGCGTATAATAGTATACAAAATTTCTGTGCAATCTTTCGGGGAAGCTCAAAATAATTTATACTTTTCCTGCAAATAATAAAAAATAAAACGCAAAAAATTAATTACCGCAAAATTATGTATTGTACCGATTCTGAATTGCAAACAGAACAGAGAAACGAAACTGAATAACTTTTTTATTAAAAAGCAAGACTGTAAATAAAACCCTCAGAAGGAAGACATATGGTTTAATAATTCTAATCGGGCTGTTTATTTCATTGTTACAGTAGCATAAGCAACAAAAGCCAAAATGTTGTTGCTTGTGACTAATCCACTTGTCTGACGTCATCAGAACACGAAAGTCATCGTGGCAAGGAATACAAGATTACTGCTGTCGTTGTCAAGAGCCTTGGGCACCATATAGGTGATAGTAAGATTTTGCACATTTCCACCCCAATTTTGAGTGCAGCACATTGACGGGTGAGTCCGATCCCTCTTCCCATACTAACAAAACACATGAGAGGAATTTCATTTGGCCATATAATTAGAGCGCCCCATTCGACAAAAGCGCTATACATTTACAGACAACCATACCGTCTCCGAGATTCGAAGCCTAGTCTTTTGCTACTGTTATTATCAGAGTCACTAACCACTATCTCGTTTGCCTAATTCACAAGTGCACATCAGTATCGCCACTGAGGGAGGGGTTTCAAAAATGGACCAATGAGCTTCTATTGCTCTTGTGACGCTGAATCTTTGAAACTGTGCATATGAGCACATGTTCTTGTTTACATTTTATATTGCATTTGTTTCGCAGTTACAATGCGTGGCGTATAAATGCTGCAATCTTTTGTGTAGGAAATTCAGTAGTGCTTTCATGTTATAAGTTTTTTAATCGTCAACCTATCACTTCGCGTAATGTGACGCACTGATATTCGGATTAATGTTCGTGACATATTAACGCTCTTAACATCGAGAAAATGACTCAAGACTTTAACTAGCCTCCAGTATTATGCACTTACTAACACCCGTGTATTAAGAGAATTCATGTGTATATTTTTTATCGAACTAAGAATAATTGAAAGTATTACGCTGAAACTAGCATTTTCTTATCTCAATGCAATCTTCCTTTTCTTTGATTTTTGAAAGTGTAATATTAATAATATATATTGCGAATGATCTGATTATACCAATTGTTAACATTAAATGTTATATATGAATAAATTATATATACTCATTGTGAATAAGATAAATTCATTTTGATTGAAGAGCATTTCTTGTGCAGGCAAACATTTAAGAGTGAACAGTTATAAATGTGAAATTTAACATACTAAATGTGTGGAAATGCAAATTAGGAAAGTTTACTTTGAATAAAATTGTGCATTACCTTTTATTATGAAAGATCTTTTTCAAATAGACTACAATAAAAAATGATAAGACTTCTACTATTTACATATACAATTAGGCTTATATTTGATCTAACTTCGCACTGAAAATTTTCACAAGGACTCCACGATGCTTTAATTATTTTATACATTTTTGTACATTTTCCTTTAATTATTTTGTACAGAAATTTTGTGGCAAAACATTTTTAAACATCTTGCTTAAAACGTGGCAAAGGTCATGCGAAATGAAAGAAATATTACAAGCCTATTGGTCCATATGGAAAGCCGCACCCTCGATGGCAATACAGATGTGCACGTACGAGATATTCAACTCGTTTGACCGGCGCAAAAGCAGAAATAAATCCAGTAACAGAACAACATCCAATCAATAAATTAACTGATTATTGTACGGCTAATGAGTTACAACGTCTGATTGAAAAGTTTTAAGGCTGTCTCTGTTCACTTTTCCTGCCATTAACTTATCGTTGTATATATTATTCCCGCTGTTTATTTTCTCTCTGTTAAACCTGCATCTGAGAAACCATGCCAAATGAACCTTTTTTTAATATAACAAATTTTTAGCCAAATATAAAATTTTATTTATTGAATATTTGTCAAAACATGCATAAAAAGTAATAATAATGACTCAAAGGGGAAAAAAAACTCCGATCTGTAATTGTTTTCTGTTTGAAGTCTAATGACTGGTATCTCCGAAACATTTCTGCACACATGCGCAGCGGACTGCCTGTTTGAGACTATTGACCAAAGCAATCCACACATACGTATGCAGATAATGACAAAATGTACGCTAAAGTAGTCAAACGTTTTACATTAGCGAGACCTGCTTAATGTTTCACTGCTAAAGTGTTTAAATAAAATATTCTTACTTCATTTGAAATACAAGCTTGGGAATAATATTTAAGAAAATAAAAACTTGATTTCACAGAAAACCCGAATACTTGGAACTTGTGTTAAACATGTTTTCTCTTTTTACTTATGTATTGCAAGATTTAAATTGAGCGCATGCTGGCTGCGATATGTTTTAGTTTTTGAGGGAAAATGCAGTATCAGCCGAAACCTTTAATGAGCTTGTTCCCGGTACTTTGTTACGTTACTGATTCGCGATATTACTATTCTGCTACCTTTAATGCACCCGGGTTTGACACTCTGGTTTAGAAGTACCAGTAGGGATGAGAGCAGTAGGACACTTTTGTAATTGGAAATATATGAAACGAACAATGATGGCAAAAATAAAGGCAGGGTAAGGACTTTTAAGCCTGGTAGCAGGGATACAATTATATATATATGTGTATGTGTGTGTATGTGTTCAGAAAAATGTACACAAGTTTTGACATGTCATAAAAAAATTTATTTTCCAATCTACAAGGTGAAATGTTTGGGAAACTTAAGGCTACAGTTCAATTTTAAAAATAATTGTACTTTTTGGTCACACTTAATGCTCCAAATGGTGTTTAAAGTAAATGTTCCAAATGGTGGCCTTCAGCATCGACACATTTCTGAGAACGAGTGACGATTTATTCCATATTTCGCCCCAAAGTGTCCAATGGGATTTCTGCGCACACCGCTTGAATCTCGTTCCAAAGGTGTGGAGAGCGTACAGAAAACGTGATTGGTCCCCTACGTCTCATCCACTGGCTGGCACATTATCAGTCACATTTAGCCTTTATACCACTTTCATGTGACCCTTACCTTGAAGAGTTTTGTGGTGAACATAGAACATTGAAATACGTTCAGCACTGGAACTGATGATTCATCATATGTAGCCTCGCGAGGTCGCCCTTACTGCACATCATACAGTGTTCTATGAATCGCGAATTTTTCTCGTAGACATGTAATTGTTAACCTTGAAGGTAGATTTGCTTATATCTCCACTCTGAACCGCAGCAACATTCTCAGACTTCCAGTACTACTTGGTAACTACTTCCGCTCTTGAAAACGCAAACATACGCCTGCCATGTCGATGTTACTCTCTGGGCTCTAAGTGGATTGGTCAGCTAGATCGACGACTCTGCTGCCATATGTTGAGGAAACATATCATTAAGCTTTCGCGGAAATGTAACCTTGTAGGTTTAGAAAATACATTTTCTATGACATTTCAATTTGTGTATACATTTTTCTGACGCACCCTGCATATATGTGTATATATATATATATATTTCTTCAAACATATCACAGTTTTTGGATCTCCAAATTTCTTTACTTGATTAAAGTTTTTTGAGTCATAAGACAGTTCTGCAGTATTTGTTTCCTAGTTTCTTATTTGTATTACAATTTTTAAAAAAATTTCTAGTAGTTTTATTCTTTAGAAATTTGATGAAATATGTTGCATATTACTTCTCCTTCTAACTTTTCTTCCACGCGTAGGGAAAAGGAACGTCCAATTGAGACGATATCGATTAGCATTAAATGATTTGATAGGTATCATTAAATTATTTTCCGCGGTAATTATCTCAATTGGTCGTTTGCTGAAACGCGTGGAGGTAATATTTCAATGGGAATTGCATAGCACTTTTCCCCTGGCGATACTGTTGTGTAACTCTCAATGGAGTATTGCCATTTTGATCTGTTTGTACATAATTGTGTTTTTCTCCCATTTTCTTACAACTTCTACTTCTCCCGCGTTTTTATAAATATTCAATTAATAGTCTCATTTATTATTTTTTCTTTTAAGTCATGTTTTATTGTTAATAATTGTATTTTGATTCTATTTGATATGTAATTTTTTGGCACAACTGTGCTTTCACAAATAGGATTTTAGACGTTTCGAATGTACCATAGCTTCTACATTCTTACTTGCTTATAAAAGTATATATATATATATATGTGTGTGTGTGTGTGTGTGTGTGTGTGTGTGGTGTGTGTATGTGTGTGTAGAGGGTGTATCAGTGCAGCGGGGACAAATTTTCAGAGAATGCACCTAGACGATAGGGAATCACACAGCAATGCATAGTCGGAAACGCTTTCCTGGCGCGGTAGTGACGAAACAAAAGTCAAGAAAGAAAGGATAGGAACGGGATGAGAAAACATGCCTATTATTCGGAGTACAGCGTAAACAAAGAAAAACAACATAACGATGCAACGATCGTCATCAAAGAAGGTGTTCGAAACTACGACCCGGACCGGGATGCAGGAACCGTGTGTCATGATGCAGATCTTCCATGCGCCGGAGACGTAAGGCCTCTATCACGGTCCGAGGTCGTAATTTTGAACACCTTCTTTAATGATGATCTTTTTTTGTTCTTATTTGTTGGTTTCGGCTGTACTAAACGTAATAAAACATATTTTGTCTCACTCTTTGTGTCCTTCGTTTTTCCCGTTTCGTGTCATCACTACCGCGCCAGGAAAGCGTTTCTGCCTATGCATTGCTATATGATTTCCCATTGTCTAGATGTACTCTATCTCTCCTGAACTACTGTACCTCTCCTGTTTGTCACCGCTGTACTGATACACCTTGTATATATATACTTTTGGTATTGCTGATTGTAATAAAAAGAGAAAGATGCACAACTAGATGTTATGGTAATCTCATATACAAAATTTCATCGTTCTACGGCTAATGGTTTTTGAGTTATGCGAGATGCATACAACTGTAAGTACGTATGTAGAGAAGTCACGAAAAAAATCCGTTTTAAGTCCATTTTACAATTCGGTTTGGAAAAAAGAGGCCTTTATTCTGATGGCACATACTGACGTCATGCACAATATTGTCAAAATGGATTCGAGAACGGTCAAAATAAGTATTTCTTCTGAAATATGATACTCGAAATTTTTCGCCATCACAATACTTCCTTTACTTCGTACAAGAAAGTACAGATTTATGTTTTATAATTTTTTGTATAACTATATAGTTTTCTATTTTGCATAAATAAACCCGTTTTGAGAAACAAAGTTCTAAATACCAGTTGTACAAAAGCTAGATTGATAGTTGCGCCTGATGTGTTGATGCAATTTGCTTTTAAATAACTGGCATAAAAATGCTTACATCAATTCTGAAATTATTCTGTTTAAAAATTTTAGATAGGCAAGAAGAGGTAAAAATAAATAATATTGGTTAGGTAACAAAGTTTGGTATTTTTCAAATGTGGCTTTGAATTCCAGAACTTAGCGTACAGATGTGTTTTGAATATGACCTGCGCTTGAACATTTCACTCCAATTAAATCAACTCTTCTTTCATCATAATTATCAAGATCAGGAGAATACAAAAATCTTTTCTTAACTTTCGCAAGCGGCTTGTACTATAACAGTATACCTTCTTAAGACGTTTGCGTTCTTCGAACTTTTTGGTTGCGTTTTCTTGTGTTTCTGAGTTTTATATATTGCACTTTATGCATAAAAAATTTACATAGCTTAAAAACCATTATTGATTTAAAAAATACACTGCACACAGTTTTTGTATTTTTACCTTATACTTATTGTATATGATTTCTTCCTTATTAAGTGAAAGAGCTTTATATTAATAAACAATCAGTTATCAATTTTATTAGTAAATTTCTTGTAATTAATGGAATCTTGGTTATGCCGAATATTGCCGCAGCATATTTAGCTATAAACCCCACCAAACGACTCCTTGTTCTTTTATCTTTTTTTAAAATTTCGTCGATTCCAGCCGTTGGAACCCATTCTTTAAATTAAATAAATATGTAAATGGGTTCTGATATAGATGTGTAATGTAAATACGTACTTTTTACTTGTTATAAGTAAAGGAAGTATTGCATCCCAAAGTATTTTAGTTATCATATATGAACGAAAATATCTATTTTGCTCGTTCTAGAATCACTTTTAATGCTTTTATTTGCCTTGACATCTGCGCTTACCGTCAGAATAAAGGACTCGTTTTTCTAAAGCGAATCAGAAAATGGATTTAAAATTGATTTTTTTCGTAACTTACGTACTTATGTATCTCGCATAACTCAAAAACCAGCAGCCGTAGAGCCTTCAAATGAAGAATATGAGACGGCTATAACATCTACTTGCGCACCTCCGTTTTTCTTTGTAATCCGCTTCAACAAATGTACATATATAATTCCATTCTGTTACCCAATTGGGTTTGCACAGTGTTTTTCTTCTTTTAAGTTAATAAATTGTGACTTTTTTTTCCTTTAAAAGTGATTGAATTATGTTTGTAGAGATTATTTATGAAGAAAGAGAGATTGAAAAATTAGTTGCTCATTTTCAATCCACGCCTTCGCCGGAAATCGAACCACGGACCTCTCGGTTACGCGTCGAGTGTGCTGACCACTGCATTACGAAGGCATGCGAAGAAGGTGGATGAAATACTTTATATGTTATTCTTATGTTTCGGTTAATAATTTTATGCCTATAGTTAATCTGCATTCAGTAATTGTAGAATTATCAACAATTTAAACATGGAGCTAGGATTTTTGAAGTACGTAGCACGGAAAATGAACAATGCCCTTGCTGGGACTCGAATTTGTAGCTCTTGAATACGCGCCGAGTGTGCTACCGTTAGAGCAAGAAAGCATGAAGAAAGGAGGGAAAAAATACCTTAAACATTTTTTGCGCCGGAAATTTGTTCTTCCTGCACGTCGGCCGAGTTGCTTGTTTTTGGGTAGAAACTTGTAATTTTTTCTAACTTTTTTTTAACTATACGCGACGTTATAGTTTTTTGCATTTTGCAAATTTTAATGAAAATGTTTTGAGCTTTTACGTATTTTTGCCTTGGCGCGAAATGAGAACTGAAGTGATTGAATGAGAAATACATCTCTAACGAGATTCGAAGAAATAAGTTTTAATGAAGTGCAGCAAAAACTATCTGTAATTTAATAGGCCGTAGAAGAAAGTCATATGATGTCCATATCAGAAATATTTAATACCGTTATGGATACAAAGTAACTAAGCAACAATTTTCCGAAATAACGTATTGTCTAAAAGTGATCCCACCGCAATTATTTTGGAGAATATGGTTCGATTTTATTTATGAAATAAATTTTCGTTTCTGAAATTCCCTTCTTGTATGCTTTCGTGCATTCAAATGTTATTTGCAATGCAAATTAATTTCCAATGCAAATATTTATTGTTTTATCTCAGGACAATGGCCACGATAGAGTATACACTGGCTACCCTCACTGTTTAAGTTCAAACGTTATTTTTTTTTGTTTCATCTTAGTCTGTATGACTTTCATTAAAGCGAAAATAAAACAAAGTCTTCAATAGCCGCGAACCGTAGGAGGCTGGAAATACTTTTAGAAGCAGCTGCTGGCGAAGTTACTTTAATAATCGGGAAACAAATTATGCTTCCTTTGTGATAAAGTTAAAAAAAATGTTATACATGTTAATGAGCTTGCTTTTGTTCGAATCTGTTTACCCAAAAGCGCTTTAATATCAGAAAACAAGACTTTGTTTAAGCAGTTTTCTTCAGATGTATTTTATAGTAGCAAAAGAAGAACTGTTTAAACTTTTTATACAAGGAGAGTAAAAGATTTCGATAGTTATATGTCAGTTTTGAAAGGGTAGTTGTAAAAATATCTCGAAGTATTTGAATTATTATTTTTTTCAAATTTTTGGAATAAATATGGGGGTATCGCCAAATAGGTAATAGGACAATACGAGTCAAATAATTGTGCGCTGAAAGATATATGCGCCAAAGTTCTTTAGGGGCTACCCTTAAGTTAAGTGCGTTGTTCTTACGTTTTTTCAGTGTTCCAAAGTAAGTACTAACAATAAAAAATATTTAAAGTGTATCATTCCATTTCCTTATTAAAATACTTAAAGTAAAAGATAAGAAAACCTTTAACACAGTCGGTATAAGCTGATGACGAAGTTATTTTTTACGCGATATCAGTATCCAGTATTCTGCTATTTTAAACCTCTCCAGACATAAATTTTTAGTAGTTACTTTGTAGTTTGGGTTGATTTAGTTGATTATGGCAAAGTACGCAAGGGCTATCTGTCTAAGGAGAGGGGTGCCTTCATGGAAGTCTTTCTAAGGAAACTGGCTCGTATACTCGTTACATATGGAGAAAACCACGAAAACCTTATATATCCCCCTTTTAAAGGAGGACTGGGGGTTACGGGACCCAGCCGTCAAATCCGGGTGATGAAGAATTATTATCCACTATCTTTTATTTCGGCGCCACTTCGGATCATCAAGGTATTTTGATGCTGGAAACATGAAAAATGAGCAATGCCATGGCCAGGACTCGAACCTGGAGCTCTCGAATAAGCGCCGAGTGTGCTACCGTTACACCACGAAGGCATGCAGAAAGGAGGGAGAAAATACCTTATAAGGTACTCATTTTACACACAAAATTTTCATTTTAACACAAATTTTAATATTTTTCACTTCATTTATGCAATGTGCACAATATTTTGCAATTCACCAATTTGTTTTATTAACCCAAAAGCGGCTATTAGTCTCCAAATAGAATTTTGCATCGGCGAACTATAAACGGAGTATCATTTGTCAAGTTGTTGCCACCGGATTTTATCCTCCTGTATTATTTTAAAAGAATTAAATTATGAGAAATCTGCATATACATTTGTGCGTGTGTGTGTATATATTTCTCTCATTGTGAAAAACGACGGTATGTAGAGCCATCCAGTTTTTAATAAGGTAGTTGTCCACCTGAATATGGGCGCTTAGAAGTCCAAATTTCGAATTTAGAATTTGTCTCCTTATCTTTTATTTCCCATTTTGTGAAATGTAATGAATTTTTGATTAATAGACCCAACGATTTGATTTGGTTTAGGAGAGTAGTGGCAACACTGCTCAAAACAAATTATTTTTATCCCCAACGCTCGATATTGTTGTCATTCTGAAAAATGTAAGATATTTATCTTTCAGTTTTAATTAATATACTCGGCTCTATGAAAATAATCTGTCGAGGCGGGCGGAAATAAAATACTTTTAGTTTACACGTGCCAGGATGATGCCATTCAATAAATCCTAAGTTATTTTCAAATGTAATTTGGAAAGTTACTAAATAATAAAATAAGCGATTTAAAATCAATAAAGATAGTTCTTAGGAATAGTTTTTTTTTTCAATTTTTAATGTGATTGATTTAAATGACATGTATTAAAAGCATGAGGTCTAATTACAAATATTCAATATTTTTATGAAATTACCCCAGTTCGACTCATTAAAATCATTACGCATTTTTTTTTCTTTTTTATGATAACTATTTTAGGCTTCTGGACGCACTAGCGTCTTTTTTTAAATAAATAATAAAGCGAATATAAAAATGTGTATGGCAGTCTGTAACACTATATTGAGAATTTTATAGATATGCTGCTTTAAATATATTATGATTTTTCTGTTGAATGGAATTTTATTGTGCCGTAAAAGCAAGAAACATAATATTTAATGAATAACATTAACACTTAAAAAGTAAATAATAAAAAGACTAAAACAATTTTATTAGCCATCTTAATAAGAAAAGTAAATATTAATATGGGGAACTTTGAAAAGACTGAACAAATTTTAAAATGTGTGTCAATATTTAACGCTGCATCGGCAATTCTAAACGTACGCTGCTATGCAACTTTTTTAAAATTTTGTGACTTTGTTGTTGAGCTGCGCGTTGTGTAAATGCGAAGAAAACGATGCTTAACAATAAAGCTAAAAATACAAAAAAAAAATGATTAGCAGAAATGAGTGCTAGGACAGACTGGTAGATTGCGAGCTCAGCGAGAACATAAAAAACCTTAACAAACCCATTTGTGCGACCGCTAAAATTTATAACTTTTCAGGTTTTTTTTTCTTTTCTTTTTCTCCCTCCTCCTCATTTTTCAAATTTTTTTCGGCTGCTGAAACAAATATACTTCCCATCTGAAGACTATGTGTGATTAAATAACGAAAATGATCTCTTAGTTGTTCCGAGTGAAAATCTCATTTTTTAGCAACAATTAACTTCGGTGCTGTCCTAATAGTTTCAAGCAAGAACAAAAGCAAACATCTTCCCTCATTGTGGCAGGCGGATTTTGTTTGATGGAAAGCTCCATTACCGGCCGCACAACTTCTAATCGGTCTGACCGGCGACCAAATCCCCGTTGAACGATAACGATTGCGATGATGATTATTCTCCTTTTAAAAGGACGCCATATCTTTTATGGGATTACGTTAATCTTACCACCGCCGTGACACTTTAAATACAATCGGAAGGCCAAAGCAATAGATGGCATTCTTCGCGAAATTTAGTGATATTTCGATGCTTATGGTAAAATGTCAGTTTATTACTTAAACCGATTATAACTCAAGACAGACAACTGCCTAAGAAGTGAGATGCATTTGCGGTCGACTTCCTGAGAGAAACTGACTTTTTCTATGACACTCACGGCGAAAATTATTTAAATCGCAAAAATGCCCATGCAATCAAACCTTCCCATTGAACACGAGGTCAAAATACCACAATTGAGCTGTTACGTCCATTCTGCCTCTACTAGGAATAAATAAGTTAAGTTTTATCACGTTAAATAAAAAAATTGGCAAAAGTGGATATTAGTTCATTTCAGTTCAGCTCAGCTGCCGATTAATGGTGTTACCTGATCTTTACCAATGGTTAGTAATTATTGTACCACATTACCATTAACTAGATTTGTTCAGTTTTAAAATAATTCTAACCACACTTGTAAAATTTTTCATATTATTATTATACATAATTTAAATGTATAAATTTTGAGTATATATACTTAAAAGAGGAATAAAAATTAATGCAATTTCATTGAGAATAAAGTCCACTTCGTAATATCAAGCATCATACAGAAAAGTTATTATATGTGAAGTAAACCTTAACACTTTTACACTTTATGCTCATAATAGTAAGTTACTGTGTGCGCTTATAAATACAATAATGAATGAAAAGGTAAGTATGCTATTAATATATCCATAATTTAAGTAAACTGGCAACTACCTCTTTCCAACGCAAAAAGTAGATTCAAAATTTTGCAAATTTTAAGAACAACGTATCTTTTTTTAATGAAGAATCTTCTGGAAATGTTCCTTAAAAATCGTATTGTTTCATTATGAGGAAGAAGTGCTAAAAGTCTTGTTCATTATAAGGACAGAGGGGCATTGAACAACTTTCCTACTACGGTGCTACATGTATAGTACTGTACAAATGGGTTTAATCGTTAATAGAGGTGTGAAAAGGACTGATCTGAGACACTTCTTCTCACACACCTAGCATCACATTAATTGGATTAAAAACTCTCAAATTTTCACGAACATATATAAATTATCATCATTTTATAAAATTAAAAAAACTCATAAAACTTCAGAAAAATTCTTAAATTTTCACGAAAATGTATAAATTTTCGTCATTTTTTATAGCCGAATGGGCTATCACCTCAATATTTTCAGGAAAATTTATATATTTTCATCATTTTTCAAAGCTGAAAGGCTTCACCCTAAAAAATGATCGAAAATTCATTATTTTCATAGTAGTTAAAAATGAAATGTTTAAAAAAAACATAATTTATAGGCTGAAAAGAAGAAAAAATTATATAAAAATTAAAATATCAAGAATTATAAAAAATTGAAATAATATAAAAATATCAGGAATTTATTCTAATTCTTCTAATTTATATACTAATTTATATATATAATTCCATCTTTCATTCCTTTATATCAGGATACATAGCTTCCATTATTAATTTCATCTATAGCTTTATCAGAAAGTTCGCCATGTTTTCCATAGCAAGATAATATTCTTTTGGTTCATTATTCACATCAAATTTAACAATGACAGTATCTCCATATTTTGTCTGAACTTTTTTCAATAAGACCGGATAATAATTTCCAGAATCTAAATATTTTAATTTTAGTGGTTTTGGATAAGATCCGAGTCTATTGAATTCTTCCATCTCTTTTTATTTAGAATCATTTTTAAAGGTTTTTCGATTAAAGGCCTTTCACATACTTTCTAGTCCTGAAAAGATATTTTTAAATTCTGTATTAACTGGTGGTACATTATCTATATAAATTCTAATTTTTCAATTTTTTTACCCTTTAAAACAGTTGAATAAGTATGGGAATATATGTACCTACCTTCTGACACAGATTCTATTTCACATCTTTTAGACTCCATCATTGTATTATCTTTTGATGTTTGTAATTTTAAAAAATTACTAGTTTCTATAAACGAAGTGATTACCATTATTAATAATAAGTTTAAAATTTTTATTAAAATAGTAACTTTTAATCTCTTTAAATATTACATGATGAAGGTTATCTAATTTATTTTCAATTGAAACAAATATAACTTTATCTACATATTTTTATTAACAGTCCATTTCATTAATTGGATTAACTACATTCCTTATAATTTTTTTGTTTGCATTAAATAACTGATCATCATTTGAATGTAAATAATTATCCATTTCTTTGCTAAGACTTTTTGTCATTTTCTCTGCTGTTTCATTAACAAAATTTAAAAAGATCATCCATATTATATTTATTTAAATCAATGAGTTCTGTTAAATTTTGATAATTATTTGTCAATTCACTAACATTCTGATCTTCAATTAGATTTAAAAAAATTTCAAAATTTTACTTTCCATATCATTATTTCCATTCATCAGTTAATTCAAAACCATCTCCAGGTGGTCCTGGTGGACCATTTTTTCTTTTATCATCAAAGGATGGATATTAAGCAATCATTTATGAGGTCGAAAAGACTAAGGATTTAATAATAAAGTATCAACTAATTTCTTGTATATTCATGTATAATATGATTTTTTTCTTCTACAATAAAATAAAATACATAGCTTTTCACAGTTTCATGTTTTAATTTATAATGAAAGTTTAATGATAATTTCCTAAAGATGTGCAATTTTCATGATGTGATAGACAAAAGGAATTAATATGATATAATTTACCATATAATACGCAATCTATCATACATCCTTTTTCTTTGTTTCTAGTCTTTGTAATTTCTAGAAAACTTTATAGAGTTTATTGCACTTTTTATTAGAAAATTCCATGTTATACACTCACGTTTGTGAAAATTGCAACACCATGAAGGACTTACGCGAGTGAGCTGAAATTTTCAGGAAATGCAAAGTAGCGCATGATATGCAAATGATTAGAATTGCAAATTCGTAGCGCATGCGTATGCTGAGCAGCGCCCTCTGAACGGCTGATGGATCCGAATAAATAGACGGCTGTAGCGAGGCGTGTATGGTTATCGGTGGTTATCTGCTAGTGGTAAACGTTAACTCAATCTGTACTTATGCCTCGTCGACGAAAGAGAGCGAGATTTGAACAACTTACAGAGTTTGAACGAGGGAGAATCATCGGCCTTCGTGAAGCTGGATTGTCGTATCGTGCAGTAGCCTCTCGTGTGCAGCGTAACAGCAGCACAGTGATGCGCGTTTGGAAGCAGTGGACGGACGAGTGTCGGACAACTCGGAAATCCGGGAGTGGACCCCGAAATGTGACGTCAGCTCGCGATGATAGACACCTGGTCCGCATGGCGCGGACGGACCGTACAGCTTCCTCTAGACAATTGGCAGCACTGTGGTCAATAGCTACAGGTGTTTCATTGTGTGCTTCATCAATTCGTAGACGTCTGCTGCAGTGTGGACTGCGCGCACGGACTCCTTTATACAGGATCCCCCTAACGCACGACCATCGCCGCCTGCGGCTACAATGGGCCAATCAGCATAGAGACTGGCGTGCTGATTGGCAGCATGTCGTGTTTTCTGACGAATCCCGCTTTAATTTGTGGTACCATGATGGCCGCATTCGTGTCAGACGCTATGCCGGTGAACGCCACCTTCCGGAGTGCATTATCGAACGCCACAGTGGACGAACACCCGGAGTTATGGTCTGGGGCGCCATAGCATATCATAGACGATCTCAATTGCTACGAATTGTGGGCAATCTGAACAGCAACCGGTATATCCGTGAAGTTCTACAGCCCGAAGCTGTTCCCTTCCTTCAAAGCTTGCCAGGCGCTGTATTTCAACAGGACAATGCCCGCCCTCATACTGCTCGGATTGTTAAATCCTTCTTTGCAGCGCAGCAGGTACAGCTTCTTCCTTGGCCTGCGTGTTCCCCGGATATGTCGCCAATTGAACATGTGTGGGATGTCATTGGTCGGCGTCTTGCTCGTGATCCTCGTCCTGTTGCGTCTGCAGACGAACTTTGGGTACGCGTACAAACGATATGGAATGCTCTTCCTCAGTCAGACATTCAAACTTTGTTTGACTCCATGCCACGTCGTGTAGCAGCACTTATTGCGGCGCATGGTGGCCACACAAAATACTGATTCTGATCTCTTGTTCTTGTTTGTTTGCTTTGAACATTTAATCATTTATTTGTACCACTACCACTCAACTGTGTATTAAATTGCATTCAATTATGACGATTCCTTCTTGGTGTTGCAATTTTCACAAACGTGAGTGTATTTTTCAGATGGCATAAAGTTTCCATTTACAGTAACCCAGCATTTTTCCAGATCTAAATGATTAAATATCATATTATTTTATTATAATTTTCACTTTTCTCTAAGTATTGAGGAATAATCCATAATGTTAATACTTCATTATACGTAGTGTTTATAGGATATGATCCACTTTTTGCATTTTCAGTTTTATTTGATTTATGAATTCCATACTGATTCCAATAAATATCTCTAGATTTATCAGCTAATAGGAATTCGTTATGTAATAAGTCTGCTTTGTTTTTAAATTTAACTTGTACTAAAAATAGAGGTAAATCTTCAATTTCTATTTTATAATTAGGATTTACAACATCCGTAAATTTAACTTGTACTAAAAATGGAGGTAAATCTTCAATTTCTATTTTATAATTAGGGATTTGCAACATCCTTATATATCATATTTTCATTATTTTTTTCTCTTTCAAATTCTCTTTTTATTTGAAAACGTATTATTACTTTCCTGAAGTAATTCAAAATGTCAAAGATTTGATCTAAAGCTAGCCACATTGTAACAGATTGACTGTCTTTTGTCATTTTCTATCTTTTATAAAATCCTTCGTTATAGTTTTATTTCCTTCAACTTTTAATTTATTAAGTATCTCAGTTATGGGTGTTTGAGCTGTTATTGTTCCGTCATTTTTAATATTATATTTTACTCTATTAGTGCTGTCACTCCAATAAAAAACACATCTTGTGTTGTTGAGTAATCAACTGTATATATTATCCAAGTCTTGTAATTTGTTGAATGACAGGAAAATAACCACTAGTATCTTTGATAATTTTTCCACCTATTGTAAATGTGTTACCAATAAATAAATCTAATCTGCAATTTGCTGCAATATTATCTTCGTTTATAGAATTTCCAATATTCTTTAGAATTTTCCATTTCATTTGAATATAAGATTCAGAAAGTAAAATTCTAGCTTAATAATTTTTGGATAAAAAATTCGTATTTACTAACTTTATTATAATCTACATTTATTCTTTCTAATTCCATCAATTCTTTACTCTCTATACTATCATCATAATGATGAAATTATGTGTGAGATCATAATTTTCCATTTATTAGAATTAAAAGTCTAGGGATGAAACTTTGGTAGTTTTTCAAATCCCGAACCTTTCGATTTTGAGAGCCTTTTATTTAGTCCGACGATCTTCCGAACAAAGGATCTTAGAAGGGTTCTTAATCCGAAGGCGACGAAAGCGAATTATTTAGAAAATATTTATCATTTACTTCAGAATGCAATCACTAGATCCTTGAAAAGTTTCTAGACGTAAGCTATATTTTATTTGAAGATATTGAAAGAGATGATATTGTTAAAATTATTAGGTCGTCAATGAAGGAAAAGGAAATATTAGATTTCTATAATAAATGTAAACAAGAAAAAGTATTATTTTCTTCAGATTTAAATGAATTTATGACTGTTGATGATTTAAATCCTTCACATAAAATGCACTTCACTTCACATCTTGTTGTTTATGATGACTGTATAACAGAAAAAAAATCGAAAAGATATTGAAGATATGTTTGTTTGAGGAAGAAAAAAAAACACTTCTATTATTTACATCTCACACAACTTTTATTTATCTCCTATAACTATTAGAAAAAATTTTAATTATTTTACATTTTTAATACAGAATCTAATAAAATCCTGCAAATAATAAGAATATTTCAAAAAAGAATTAAAAAATATATACTTCCAGACAGTTTCTTTATGCTTGATTTTAAAAATTCAAAAATAAGATATGGAAGGAATTTTCAACCGATCTTTTCAAACAAGAAAATTTCATTAAAAAGACATAGAGAGAGAATTTAAACTATTAGCACATATATCTGAAACGCTTAAGAAAGATTATTAACCTTAAAAACATTATTCTAAATAAAAAGAGATGGAAGAAATCAATAGACTCAGATCTTATCCAAAAGCACTAAAATTGAAAGATTTAGATCCCGGAAATTATTAACTGGTCTCTTTGCAAAAAAATTCAGGCAAAATGTGGAGATTTTGTCATTGTTAAATTAGATGTGAATAATGAATTAAAAGGATTATATCTTGCTGTAAAACATGGAGAACTTTCTGATAAAGCCATAAATGAAATTAATAATAGAAACCATGTATTCTGCTATAAGGGAAAGAAAGACGGGCAATATGTATATAAATTAAAAGAATTAGAATAATTTCTTGATATTTTTATATTATTTTAATTTTTTATATTTTTGATATTTTAATTTTTTCTTCTTTTAATGTTATAAATTATGTATTTTAGTTTTTTTAACATTTCATTTTACACTACTATGAAAACAATGAATTTTCAATCATCTTTTAGGATGAAGCCTTTCAGCTTTGAAAAATGAGGAAAATATATAAATATATATGAAAATATTGAGTTAACACCCTTCCGGCTCTAAATTTTGAAGACATTTGAAAAACGTTGAAAATTTATGTATTTTCATGAAAATATTGAATTTTGTAACGTAATGAAATTTTATATATTTTCGTGAAAATTTAAGAGTTTTTCATAAAAATATTGGATTTAAAAATAATAAAAATTTAAGAGTTTTTATGAAGTTTTATGAGTTTTTTTTAGTTTTAAAAAATGATGTAAATTTATATATTTTCATGAAAATTTAAGAGTTTTGAATGAGATGTAAAAAGGAAAGAAGTGCGCCAGATCATTAGTTTTCACACTTCTTTTAATTCTTCTTCTAATCTAGAGATTCTAATTCCTGAAATCTTTTAATATGATTTGTAATAGCTTTTATTTTCATTTTTAAATTTTGTACATACGGAACCAATTGAACGTTTCATCCTACATTAAACATAAATATTTTAATTTCGTAACTCATTTAATTCTCTTTCTATTTGTCCCACCAGCAGCCAAACGGTAAATCGCTGAACACTGGTACTTTTGACCCGGGTTTCATTCCAATCGAATGAGCTGACTGCACTGGTGTTTTTGTGGATTTTTCTGTGTGTAACAAGTATACGAGCCAGTTTACCTTAGAATGTAATCCACAAAGGTGTCCCCACCCCTGGACTGATAGCCTTAGTGTGCTTTGCCATAATAAATGAACCGAAACTTCTCATGCTATTTTTCGCCAAATTTATTTATAATTAAATCTGAAGATTTAGTTTCTAAGATGACTAATTTATATTTCGATCAAAGTGTATCTATTGCACAAAAGCCTAATATTGATTACCTAACATTAATTAATAATATTAAGTTTGTAATAGTAAAGCAGTGATTTTCCCTTTATCTCTTGCATTACCTTTATTAATAAACACACAGAATCAATACACGTAAGAAGTATCATTGGCATGCTGCACAGTCTCATAGTTTTGCTAGTCAGCTTACAAAATTCTGTTAAACGTGAGACTTTATTCTATAGGACCAGCACAAATTCCTTGAGGGCAGCATTTTATTTGCTTTTTTATCACTATTTCATTATTATGAATGATAAAACATTCTCGGTCTTCCAAATAATCCAAGATAACCGCAAGTAAATTTAAGGGACATATGCCTGGCCACCAAAACTCTTTCATTACTGTTAAGCTATTTTTTATTGATGGTAACCAAAATAATACCAAACGCAGTTTTAATGTCTAGGTCAGAAGTTCTCAACCTTTTGACTAACGCACACCATCTAAACAAAAGTTGAAAAACTTTAGTACCACCACTATATTTGATAATGATTATTTTTCAATTTCTCAACAGAAATATTAAAAAAAAAAATGTATATTTTGCTATTTGCACAACCTATTGGCTATTTGTATTAAATATGCACGCATTAAAAACTCTTAGATTAAAAATTAGTTACCATTTTAATTATCAAAATTTAAGTTAAAATATTTTAATTCTAAAATTTAGTGTGAAATTCGGGCCTATTTAAGAGGGATCAGTTCTTTTATGTCTGGTCTTATTTCACTTAGTTTTAACCGTAAATTAGGTTTCACTTTTAATTTTGTTCCGTATTTATTTAAAAAATATAATGGGGAAGAATATCCCTGTTCACACAAATAGGTTGTTCAAAAAGGTAATAAAATTTTAATAGCTTTATTTGAAATGCATTTAAATTCTTTTTCTCCGTTCAGCAAAAAGTTAACAAATGTGTTATTTTTGAAATCTTCAGTTAGAGTTCGATCAGAGAGAATTTCTGTCAATTGTTCTCTTTCTTTATGAGAAAACATTTTAGGTACATTTAAACAAAATGAATTTCTAATCAGATTTTCTTTTTCATAATCATAGGTAAAATACATATTGAAATTATTTATCAGTGAAAAACAATGATTTTTAATGTCGGATGCTAACTTTTATCTTCAAATTATTTTCAGTTAGAAAACTTTCTAAAAGTGGTAAAAGGCTTAAAAGAAAGCAATTCTTTGATTAATAGCTCGAGTTTTTTTGTCACTGCATTTATTTTAGCTCCATAACAGTAAACAAGTTAACTCTTTGTCCTTACAAGCCTAAATTTAATTCTTTTAACCTTCCAAAAATATCAGATAAATATGCTAAAAGTGCCAACTATAATTCACTAAATAAAAAATTTTGCTATTCAAATTTTGACTCACAGAGGAAAATTTGAATTTCTGATCGAAGTTCCAGAGGACGATTTAAAACTTTGCCCTCTGGATAACCACTTTACTTCGGAATGTAACAAAAGCGTTTCATGTTCATTACCCATCTCTTGGCATAAAATTGTAAATATTCTTGAATTTGAAGCTCGGCTTTTAATAAAACTATCAATTTTCACAGCTTCATTCAAAATGATTTTCAGGTTTTCAGGGACTGTTTGGACTACTAAAGCTTCACGGTGAATGAAGCAGTGAGTAAATTTAGTTTCAGGTGTGATGTTTTACTAGAGAAATAACACCGGAATGTACTTATTCCAAAGAATATCATTCTTAGACATAAAACTGTCAATTACGTTGAAACTTTCATTTCCAATTGCTATATCATGAAGAGATTCAGGAAATAAATACTCTTTGGTAGTTTGCTTATCTTCTTCGAAACGCACGTAAACTAATAATTGAACAAAGTTCGTTATGTCAATATTTTCATGCAATTGCAATGCGAAATGTTCACTGTGTTTTATTTTTTGAATAAGTGTCCATTTTATGGAATCTGCCATTAATGGAGTATTAATAAATTCATCAGCCGCTTTTCGTTGAATATTGTTAAAACGGTATCTTTAGTTGTTGGTATTCTAAGGTTTTCTCCAATAGTGTGACCTGCCCAGTCTTGGCAATTTTCAGGCTTATAAGGTAGCTAGCTTCCAAAGCTTTTTCACTTGAAATAACACAACCTTTCATTACTTCTTTACTATTTTTGAATTATGATAATTTCTTCTTAAAATATTCTTTAGATTTAAATTAGCATGCTTATATTCAGGACGTCTTTTAAGAAACTATGGTTTCATACCTTGATTGGATAATAATTTACCACAAACAACACACTGAGGTTGAGGGTCCGCTTCATCTCCATTTTAAGTAAATTCAAATGATAAATTTTCATTGTATTTTCTATAAACAATTTTTATTTTCTTTTCAGTATTCTTAGTGCTAGTAAATTGACCTTAATCCATCACTTATGAATCAACACTTTTCCGCTTAGTCACACCTACCCATTTTTCCATTTTGAAAAATCTAGGTTTGTTTTCTTATTTTTTAACAAATATTTAAATGCACAATATATTACAAGGTCTTAAAAAACAGATCACTGTGTTCTCAAATTGCGTAGAATGTGAGGAAGCAACAAGAAAATTAAATACCTGCTGTTAGTGACAACAAATCGACGTAAAAAATTATTCTAATTAAATATATAGCAAATGAGCCAGGAAATGACGGCGACATAAAATGTAGACATGATAATAAATCGATCAACTCTAAAAGAATTAATGAGATACTATCATCTTTTTATAGGATATTATTTATATTTTCTACTTTTATTTCCTAGTGTACAGTATTCATTTCTATTACTCCTTTTAAAAACATCATTTATGACAAATTTTGTTACGTCTATGGCTCAAAGAATATTTGTGAAAATAAAAACGAACAACTTTGCGGAAGTCTGTGAGAGGCTATTTACCTTGAAGCCTCAGATCGACAGAAAAACTTAAACAAGATGTCGGGATATTTAATTTTTGAATTTAATAATTAAAAATACCTTGTTTCTTTGGGTACTATCTATTTTTGTCTTGCGTGCCACCAGTGTTACGCGACCATCGGTTGAGAATATCTGCTGTAGGTTATTCTTACGAAACAGGTTGTCCGTCAGTGCTTTCCATGTATTTATAGAGTTGATAGTTTTTACTAAGCTGTGAACAAATAAAAAATGAAAACTAAGCTATGCCCTCACTCGGATTTGAACTCCGAACCTTGTCGTGTTAGCCGGACGTGCTTTCCAGTGACATAAAAGAGGTGCGATAAAGAAGGAGAAACACTTGCAGTTTACCCAAAAGTCTGCAGTTGCTTTCAAAAGCTAAAATTATGAGATAAAATTTGAGCAAGTCAGTTGTTAATGTTGTCTGTATGCCATAAAATTCTCTATTGAGTCTGGTGTAGGCACCATGTTCTTTGTATATTAAAATAACATAAATATGTTTTCACATGCTTTAAAGTTACTTATATTTTTGTTAAATGGTTATTTAAGCAATTTCCAAAGTATATGATTATATTTCTGGAAACGAATTTTCCGCTGCCTAATTTTAGTTACACTTTCTACGTGGAGAATACAAGCTTAAGCAATTTTTCAAAAATCTTAGTAATACGGATGGACATATTAATATAAATTATTTAATGTGAAATTACAGAGGATTTGTTAACCAATAATAGGAGTGTTGCTTTTTTGAATGTCAAAATCTACCACACAAGCAAAAATATGTGTGAATATATCCAACAAAGTCATTTTCCTTATGTCAATTATTCTGATATAAAATTTCGTATTAGTAACAAATATAGGAAAGATGCTGTTACCTTCAATATATTTGTAATCTCATCATGTTGCATACTTTAAAATGTAATCAGTAGAGATAATGAATAGGAATTTTTGACACAGCAGCAATTTCCGGATAAGATGTTAAAGGATGGTAATTTCATCAGCATGGTGTCTTGGAAATGAAGTTTCAATAACCTTTATAAACTCGAACGTATTTGAGATGTCCAGGTTTCGATTCCTGGCGAGAGCATTGCATATTTTAAAGTCTTCTGCTTCAAAAAAAAATAACTAATTTGTCACCACCAGAGTTTGGCGATAGGGTTTCCTAATCCCCAGTCGCCCTTTAAAAGGAGAAGTATGCAAGGTATTATCTTCCTGTTCTCCGTTTGCCTTCGTGGTGTAATCGGAAGCATACTCGACATTTATTCGAGAGGTTCAGGGTTCGAGCCTCGATGAGGGGCACTGCTTATTTTTCACATTTCTCCTGCATCAAAAAAACCTAATGGTTTTACATATTCACCACTTCTGTTCTCCATGAATAGAAAAAATTTCAAAATTTTCATTAAGGCATCAGCTTCGAATAGAGATCTGTTTGATAGCTCAATGAAAGAATTCGAATGGTGTCAAAAAATTACTTAACGTTCTTTGGTTCAATGGTGACTGACATCATATGATGTCCTAAAACATGCTTATTGTGTACTCCTTCTGGAGCTAGAAGACACACATTTCTCGCATATATTTAGAACATAGAGAAAAGTGGAGAGGGGGTGAAAATAAACGAAAAGAAAAGCAAAGGTGATTTCCCTTAAGGATGGTATGTGGATGGAATACGCATCCTAACATTAAAAGTAGATGATTTTAATGGATAATAATTTTTTAATTAACATTTACAGAAATTCTGAAAAAATATGAAAATTGCAAGAAATGTTTCAATTAAATATATCCAAATAGTTCTTTGTATCGCTTTTCATACCTTTTGAGGTTCGCTACAGCACTGTAATACTAAAAGTACAGTATATTAATTAAACGGGACCGAATGGTGCGTTCGATGTGTCTGGGGCTTTGTTATAGAGGGATTCGACTGTAAAAGTTGAGCTTGAAATTTCTCAGAGAAAGTACACTCATGTCCATAAATTAAGGGTAGTGCTTGCTCTAGCAAATAAAGTTCAGAAACAAAACAAGTGTGACTTATTCATAAAGCTCATTTATTAAACAAAAGATAAACAAAAAAATGGTTTATATATGATACCATTCATAAAAACTACAATTTTTACTCCCAGGAGTAATAACGGAAATATCTTCCTTACAAAAACTTAATATTACATGATTGGTATGATGATTAATACATTGTATGTTTCCCAGACAGTGAAATACAGTCCGTACAACACCTAGGCATGCTGAGTATAAAATTATCGAGCTGATCTTGGGGAAGATTACTCCACTCAGTAAGCAATTCTCTCCGAAGTTCCGGCACATAAGTAGAAGATGCTTGACCAGCTGCAGTTCGTCGGCCAATCATGTTCCACACATGCTTTATCGGACTGAAGTGAGGGGCGAATGCTGGCCATTCCATACGGGTGATGTCCTCGGATTGAAGGCATTCCTTTACAATGTTTGCACTGTGAAGATGGCCGTTTTCATCCATAAACACAAATTCTGCGCCATGTCACCCCTACACAAACATACATGTTGTTCCAGAATGATGTCTCAATAAATGTGGCCTATCATAGTTCCGTTCTGAACATGCGGATCTGTTCTGCAGCGGAAACGTCCCAAATGCCTGTACACGGTTTGCTTTGAAACTGCCGTACCCGTAGCTGAAGGTAGCTGACGAGACAGGTCTCATGCTATGCTCCGTCTGCTTCTTTTGGCAGTTACTGCCAAATACCGGTCGTCATTCGGCGTTATAACTCGCATCGGGCGAACTCTAGGGTAGTATCTACTAACATTTCCATCATTTTAGAAACGTTGCCAAAGCCTAAAGCTGACACTTTGGGCTATTACAAGTCCCTCGACAATTTTACTTCTTTGCTACCATTCCTTATATACACTTCTCTCACACTCTCGTCATTGTGACGTATTATCGGCATCATCGGATGGCTTCTTGTAAATTGTATATTACTTTTAAGGTGTGTGCGTTAATTCCACAAGGGAAATTTTTACTTTAGATTTCGATTTCAGTGTGATTTTGAGTTATCTTTAATTTAAGGAAATAAGGGCATTTTAATGAAGACTATGCTCTACTCAGAAATAAAAGTATTATTCTGAAAATGAAACTCTTTTTCCAAAGCAAAATGTCTGCAAATCCAGCTTGGGTACAGAATGTTTGCAACGAATGAGAATTCTGAGTGACTGAAAATATATTTTCATTATCTGAATTTCAAACATGATAAATCATGCGAAGGCATTCAGAACAACTTTGCAAGGAATTAAAAAAATTTACAGATCTAAAATAAGAAAGAACTGATTATCAGAAAATTTGCGATAAAATGTGAGTGCAAATACTGCAGAACGTTTGCATCAAACTGTCATAAATTCAATTAACATATCTGCATTTTTTATTTCAGGTAATTCGTGATGGGGGAGTGTCCAACTCCAGGCGTCCATATCGGAAATCCAGAAACCAACTCTACCGCATTGGGCAACTTGTCTTTACTCTTTGAAAGTGCTCCTGCGCTTCAAAGCACTACTAACGAAAACGTAGAAAAATTAAAATTCATCGCGTATGGCATCGTGAGTTCCGTCATAATAGCACTTGGGATTCTGGGAAATTCCATCAATTTAGCCGTTCTTACTAGGCCT
Organism: Stegodyphus mimosarum; assembly: GCA_000611955.2. Taxonomy (NCBI): domain Eukaryota; kingdom Metazoa; phylum Arthropoda; class Arachnida; order Araneae; family Eresidae; genus Stegodyphus; species Stegodyphus mimosarum. The sequence continues at coordinate 229,260 of KK121374.1, read as the reverse complement.
AACCTGAAAGGAGTTACCTTCGTCTACCTCACATGGCTCGCCATTTCCGATCTCATGTCTCTTGTGGTGAGTTTGAGTTCTATGTTTCGACTTCACGGCATGCAGCCCAGAACGTATACTGCCGCCGTATACTATTCTCGCATTGAAATGCCACTTGTGAATGCTTTCATGGCGAGCAGCGTGTTCTTAGTTGTAGCTTTAACAATAGATAGGTATTTCTCGGTGTGTCTGCCAACGAGATTTAAAGAAGTGCATAACACTCAACGCGCGAGACGTTCTATAGCGGCAGCTTACATTTCTGCATTTGTTTTGTATATACCTGTATGTTTTCAAAAGAAACCAGTCGCAGTGTTCGTGCCATTCACCAATAAAATTGAGTATATTTCATGCGAATATACCCCAGTGGCATCGCATACTGTTTTCAAAGTGTACCTCATGGTCAAAGAGGTGATTGTCCGACTCGGTCCTGTGGTGCTGTTAGCCGTTTTGAATACTACCATTATAGTGACTTTCAGAAAAACGCTCAAGAAACGAAGAGAAATGCTACATATGTCCACTGCCAGTTCTGCCAGTCAACAGCAAAGGGATGGTAGCAAGAAATATAGAGAAGAACAAAGGCTTATTATATTATTAGCTGGTATTGTAATACTCTTCTTCATCAGTATGACACCAGCTGCCATTTTAACAATACTGAATAGTGACGACAAAGAATTCAACTTTGGCTTCCAATTATTCAGAGCCATTGCTAATGTTTTAGAGTTATCAAACTACGCAATGAACTTTTACGTCTATTGCATGTGCAGTTCCGAAATTCGAAGAACTTTCTTGGCGTTAGCAACTTGCACAAAACCTACACTTTACACAAGTTCTGCAAGCAGCAAACCGTCATTAGAAAGTAACAATAAGTACTAATTAAGGAAAACCTTGTTTTAGAACCGTTTAATACGACGTCCTATTTGAGTTAATCTTGCGGTGCAATAAATGCTAGTCCCAAGTATGCTGAGATGTCGAACTGATCTATGAACTCGATAAATTATGGTTTTTAATTTAAATGATTTAATTAATACTAACTAAAGTAACAGACTGCTATAGAACATTGGAGGATAAATAAAGGAAGGAAAATCTGCCAAGTTTCAATTTTCATTCTGAGGAAGTGTACCTGTTTCCTTCAGAAGTAAAATGCTTATTGATTTGAGAAATTTAATGCAAGTTTATGACGGATATTAGTAACGATGGAGTTTATAAGAAATGATAAAGTGTAAAAACAATGTTTAGGTATTTTCTACATTGCAACTCGTATTTATGTTGTTTAAGTACTGAAGTTTCTACGCACCTCTATCTTAAATGAAGTTTTTCTTAAAACATTGAATTTTCGAATTTTTTTGGAGGCTGCAAAACAGAAAAAAAAATATTATAAATCAAATTTGAGATATTTAATTATGCATTATTCTTATAAAATCATAATAAAGCCTATACAGGTAATTTTTCTTAAAAATACCCTCCATATATTTGCTTTCTAGACTCATACATAATGCATATAACAGAAAATAAAAATAATAATTTTCCAGCTAAAACAATAATAGTTTATTTAATTAATAATTAAATTAGGATTTTGAATTTAATTTAAATCTATTTGCATTGTATACTCAAGTCTGCTGTTAAATCTAGCTAAGCACAAATTACCAAAATTGTTTCTATTAATTCAAGTTGAAACATTTTTTGGGGGGAAAACGTAATTTAAAACAGAAATGAACAGTAATTATAAACCAGAAACAAAATGTTATTTAACTTGAATAATTTTATCTTTAAAAGTTTTACTCGTACTAAAATTACTCAATTATAGAGTTAGTAATTTAAAAGCTCAAATGCAAATTTTAGTTACGAAATTTAGCTTCGTTTGTATGTAATAAAACAATTTGAGTTTCAAACTGCTATGCAAAGTAACATATACTAAGGTTGTTCGTACTTTTTTTAGATGATTTTCATTGTAGTTACAGAAATATTTTACCTAACACCTTTCGACGTGTGGATAATCCGCTTTTTAAAAGTTCAAAAGTGCAAAAATATTGGTGATACATCAGAGGATTTAACAGGGATATCAGTGAAGGATATGGCCTTGATACACGTTTCTTGTTCAGTTCTTTTTTCCGGAAATTATTGGTGGATTTTGATGTGCGGCTGCTAGCTTTGTCTTCAAGTTCTCCTGATTGATGGCACTGTGTTTAAAGAGAAGGAATTTCATATTTTAAAATTGGGTGTAAAATATGCTCCTGATAATATGTAAAGTTTACCTTAACAATTTTCTACATTCTCTTTAATTTTTATTTGTCATTACATTAAAAACCAGCAACAATCACAAATCCTCTTGAAAAACTTACTTTAGATTTTTTTAACCATGTTCTAAGATTTTTTCTTCTTTAATGATAACAAATGAATTTCTTTTTATTAAGTCATTAAAATATACCCAAGATTAATCCATTGTGATAATATCTTTCAATTTTTCTCCGAATAATTGTTTCTCATCGAGAATTCTGCAGCGCATTCTGCTTTCGGGGCTATGTCGGGGAGAAAGAAGATGCACATTACATTTTTTCGCCTTGATTTGATGATTGTACAATTAGCCTTTGACTTCGAAGATTTTCCTTGAACATTAAAGTTCTTTCCTCTGCAACATTCCGGTTTTTCCTTGGATGTATACTTTGAACAATTTTTCTCCTTGAAGCCAAACTTTGACGTTTTCTTCTTTCTTATTGACACTATTATCTATCATTGCTTTAGATACCGAAAAAGCGTTTCCTCCACAGCATTTTTTAATAATTACATACGAATAATTTTCTTCGGAAAGAGCATATTCTCCCTACTTTCTGCATGACTTCGTGGTATAACGGTTACATAGTCAGTACGTATTCGAGAGGTCCTGGTTCTAGTACCGGTGAGGGCATTGCTTATTTTTCATGTCCCCTGCTTCAAAAAGAAAAACTAATGACTCTACAAGAGCACAGACATAGCCTTCCATTCGTTGTTTCTTTAAACTTTTACGGACGGGGCTTTGGCAGCTATAAGAGGCTTGAAAGAACGGGAATCTTGAACTTAATGGTTCCCCCTTTAAGAAATCACTACTTTATTGCAACAAAGATCCTTATGTGTTGTTTAATGGATTCTCAGTGGGGCGAATTTCTTAGACAAAAAGAAGGGAAATGTAGAGATTAGTGACTAGGCTTTTCGATGCTTTTTCTCAGTGAGGAAAAATTTATATAATACAAAGAAATACAAAGCCCTTTCAAAGCGATAAGCGGTTAAGACTCCAAGGACGTCAACTTTGACATTTCATCCCAATCTTTTAACCTGGAAATGGGGAAAAAACAGGATCACAACATAGTGGACAACCCCATCCTTTCAAACAGGGAACGCAACTGACATTATAGTTAATCAAATATCAGATGATAATTTCTACTTTCAAAAATAACGTTGCAATTAAAAAAAATAATTCCAAGCTGAGGACTTTTTATAGCAAAAGAAAGTCGTCTAAAATGGGTGAACAGCCCGTGTATTCGAATTGTCACCTGTAAGATGCCTAAGACTCTGGACAACGATGGGCGCTAGCCACGATGAATTCTTAGACTGACTAGACTATTTTAATATCAAAAGTTTAAGTCACAACAATACGGTAACATACACTTCACTCAGTATAGTATACACTCATTATTATCAGGTGCATTATTTCATTCTACAGCTTCTTACCTGAGGAAAACAATTCAGTAACTATATTAGTAGTATTCCAGAGCTTAAGTATCCATTCATATTCTTGGATCTGAAGAAACGTACGTAGACTATGATGAATTGCCATGCATTATTTATTACTAATAATGAAACTGCATGATTTAACTAGATGGAATTGGCGGAATTAGGCTGAGAACAATATTCAATACACTTGAAGCAATTTTTTTTCAATACCTGAAAAAAACGTGTATTATATAAAACTGCTTTTCATTTGTTGTGTTATATGTATTTGCTTATTTCAAATTTCTTCGCTTCAGCATGTGCTTCACTGCGTAAAAGATTGTTGCTCTAATTGAGGAAATTTAGTATTTATATCATTTATTTTAATCATTTATATATATAAAATATTTCAGTCTGTGATTACTGCATTTTTATAACCGTTTTATTTTATTTTATAAATAAATCACGTTAAAGTTATGCTCTATGATATTCATTCAGAATGAAATGATTAAATATTTTCCAATAATTTATAATGCATTAAAATGTTTTTAAAAATTATTTCCTAAAAAATCTTTAAAATTGCATTTGAAAACTGAATCCCATAACAAATTTAGATGCAGTGCATTTTTAATACTTGTACTGGTGTAGGAGTTTTGCAAATGAGCATTTTAAAATTATCTGTGATGACTGTAAACTTTTTAAATTTTTACGAAATATGTTTGCGTTTCTTGAATAAAATGTTTTTAAATGTTTGTCCTTCATTATTATTAATAAACTATATTTTTCAAATGAGTAGTAACAGAATTCAATTATTTTAGCAATATCAAAAATATTTCAGATCCCGGTCTTTTCAGTATTTAACGTAATTTAAATATTAGGGAGTTAAATAAAATTAACTCAACCAAACGGTTCTGTACCAGGTATGTAATATATGGAAATAAAAATATCGGTATTTGGATATTAGCTACTATCCGCAGATATACCGCCAGCAATGCATTGTGCTGTGACATGGCTTGCAAATATCATTGCCGGCTTAGCACATCACGAGCATGAGGAGCTCTCATCTTGCAGGCTTTAAAATTGGGTAATGATTTCGCACTGTTGAGTTCTGTCTACTGAGGGAGCTACCGTGATGTTTAAATGCTAAATGACTGAAGCAAGGACAGTTCATATAAAAAAAGAAAGTTTCCAATGAAGTAATGTAAACTACTTTAACTACTACTGCGCCGCTATATCGCGAGGAAGAAATGCTCGCGCCAGTTCCCGTCGCCAAACCGCCAGATGTAAGGAATATTGAGGAATACGGTACAAAATCAAAGAACTTATAGAAATATTTCTTTGAGAAAACTTTTCGCGATAATTTAAACTCGAATTGTACTAGTTTTTTTTACTCAAAATATGTAATCCATTAGTTAATCTACTTGCGTGGTTCACTGCTTTGATTCACGTCGATATGGCAGGGAAAAATGGTGTCAAAGAAGTTAGAACTCTTGACAAACGTGACCTTCGATCTTCGACACCGATTAGACAACTATTTCGCGCATGTGCAAAACAATATGTTGGATCAGCTTCGACACCAAATCGACAACTATTTCGTGCATGTGCAAAAAGGTATTAAGGCTGCACGGATGGCCCCTGCAAAGTAAACTTTCCCTCTGCGGTCTGAAGGAGCCACTTCTGCTTCTGCTTCCGTTCTTGGCATACATGTTCTTTGACTGAAGTATTCTTTATCCTGCTACCCTTATTTCCATCGCCAAGTAGGAAATGCTTGTAAAAAAGGAGAAAGGTATTTTTCCAAAATAAAGGAATAGTTGCTTACTCAGGAGTCGTTTATATTTAGTCAGCTAAAATGAAAATAACTTACTGAAGTGCCTTTTCGCAATGAAATATATTTTCAAAGTCAGCAGATCAATAGAATAGGTTTTCGGATTTTCAGGAGTAATATTAGTCAATCGTCTTCAAAATTGCGCTAAACAGATTGCTATTTTCCGTAGCATGTCTCTGCATCGTGAGAAACTTTTCTAAGTAAGAAAGTAAGTAATTTATGTCGAATTAATTCCCAGCATTTATTCTAACATGTCGTCGGCAATTGTTAATTTTCGTCGTACATCTTCTGGCAAGTATAGTTTCGTAATACGAGAGTTGAAACACATGCAACATTTTTAGCAAAATACTACGTGCCTGAAAATAATTATTGTTTCATTATACAACAGATCTGTTAAACACATCATGCAAAGGGCAGTAAAATTTAGCATGAGGGAAAAAATGTGACGCGAGAACTTTCCGCTGATCAGAGCACCCTGTCTAAAATAAATCACTAGATAAATGACGAAATGCACACATGTATCTTCGCTAAATTGCCATTATAGATACTGAAATAAAAAAAGCCATCCCCAGCCTACTTTGGCCCTCCAAAAAGAGCGATAACAAAAAAAAACTTGATAAATAAATAAATAAAATGAAAAATTGCATCCTTCTAGAATAATTTAAAACAGTTCTTAGAATTCCCACAACACTTGCAGGAAAGCAAAGTTATGACAGAAGTAAAGAAAAAAAAATTTTAATTAAAACAGTGCCTCGGATGTTAATAAAAATTATCTTTTGTACAGATTAAATGTTCTTTAACTTTAATCGATTTGATTATCAAGAAAAAATTAAATTGAGCATGAATTGAAGGCCATTGGTACCCAAAGACCAATGCTGACGGTTGCCGACTGCTGCCGGTATAAAGTATGTAATGTATTTAAATAAACATGAAAACAAATTTAAACCAAATGTCACTCTCAAGGCCAATTACCATCGATAATATACGCGTTAATTATTATTGGCATGAGGTGGCGAAGTAGGTTTCTTTATGCTAATAAAATAAACTGAAGAATGCAGGTGACCTTACAGTACGTTGTGGTAAGGCGCATTAAAATTTCGAGTACGGAGTATTGATTTCAAATGACTCAGTTTCTTAAGTAAAAACAGGCTATGTGATTTTGAAAATTTGAAAAAGAAATTAAAATTTTTATGCTTTATGAAAGGCAACAAACTGAGAATTGGCAGTAATGCAGGCCTGGGCAGAGGATTAGAAATAAAAGATCTTATTTTCTTTCAATGGAGACACTTTATAAGTCGAAGATGACAAAACGCAGCATAACATAACGAAATATTCCCAAATTTTGGAAAGAATTCCTAGAATGGGATTTCAAAGTCAAATATACGAAAGAGTACAGTCATAAAATGGCGTTATTGTTGCATCTATAATTTCGGCCACAACTTCGATATGTGTGTTTCTGGCAATAGAGGGTATCAGGACTTATGTTGATAAGACATGATTCATTGGAATAACCTTTCCATAATGATAATTAAATTAAAAAATCGAAGAAACTTAAGAAAAGAAAACCTTTGCATTGCTACAAGTTTAGTATATCCGTGAATACCAGAAACTCTCATTCAGTAACTAAACGTTTTGTTTGAGAGCTTCACCAAAACTCTTTTATTGACAACTGTCGACAAGCCATTAAGCAGTAAACAACATTTCTTATTTTTAAACTAAATTTGGAGGCATTATGCACAAACGTCGTCAATGCTGGTTATAAATCATATTGGTGCTGTATAGCTGTGACATTCCATACAGTACTTGTTCTTTTCAGTATACAGATCTACTGTTTCAATATCAAATGAACATATGGCTTTGTTAATGTTTGGAATTTTAATGTTGTATAAATTGCTTTGTTAATGTTTATTTTGATGCCTTTGCTAAAGTGGTAAGTATAATCATTTATTTAAGTATCTTTCGCGAATGCCACTGTCTGCATTAGTGTTTACGAGTTAAGTTCCTTATGAGCCCTTTATATTTTGCACAACATGCCAGGACTCCTTGAGTGCTTTTAGTATAGCTTATAAAAGTGAATTTATTCCAGAAGAGAAATTCTTGTCATTCTGGGTCCAACTGCATTTAAATTGAAAGTTTAATATTTCTAGCGGAAACTGAACTAACATTTTATCATTTTTCCATGCAACATATATGAATGCAAAATCTTGTCTATGAAACTAAAATCATGTAATTTTAATTTTATTAGATTATAATGGTGAGGTTCGTTCGTTTATTTCTTGTAGAGTTATAAAGTACAAAAAACACTAACATATATTTAAAAAAGCTCAATGTAAGCCGCCCCTTTCTTTTGCAGTATTTTCGAGAAAACAAGAGTTCTAATGTGCAATCGAAAAATAGGATGTGTTATGGATTATGAAGGCATTTTCGGACATAAGCATGTATACAACAAAACAAATTCAACTGTAATATTCATGTGCCCACCAGATATGAAAATAATTGCAATTATTTTAATTATAAATTAGTAAAAGTGTTTTTAAACCTCTGTAATCGGTGGTTGGCAGTTCACTAGTTTACGGATTTCTTTATTTCTTAATTACATTTTAACAATAGGAGCTTCATTTTTATGATATGACATCAGTGAGTGTAATTTTCTTTTAAGGGAAAAGAAATAGCTATAGGATTTTCTTGTTGGTTTGTATTATAATGAAGTCAACTGCTAAAAATTCAGAACCTTAAAAAAATCTACTTTGTTGATATTTTATGACATGAGCGAGTTTAATATGGATGCCTCATATAAAATTATACTTTTGTTTACTTATTTATTTATTTTGCAAGCGTAACGTAAGTACGAGTTAACATTTATTATCAAAAGAATATTAATCTAGACATTTGATGGACTTGCACAGTGGAAGAAAATTAGCTTATAGTAAATACTTGCTATAGACTTATAAAATAGAATATGAAATATTAGATTTTTTACGTTTTCCCCTGGAAATAAGAAATGACTTATTCTTTGCACATGAATTTATATTTTTTACCATACTGTTGCGTGCTTCCGGATTCGTAACGAATTGAATGCACACAGAACCGGTGATAGCTTGTTATTTTCCAAAAAAAGCACTTTACTGTTTTGAAAAGTTCCACAAAAACACTCGTACCGTTTTTCTCCGTATCATAAAGAACAATTATCAGTTACATTTTAAGCATCTACAACCCAAAGCAAAGCGCATACAAACAACGAAGCTCACATGCAGATATCTTAATACCCCAAAGTGGGCTCTGAAGTGAAGAATTGAGAGCTGATGCTCTTTGCGGTCTTATATAGTTTCCCTAGCCGCATATAAATCTCTAGTATCTCTCACTTCTCGAAATTACTGGAAAGCCTATAAAGTTAAAGATACATATAAGGGCCGGATGACGTTACAGTTATAAGAATCAACTAGAATTATTCAATTACACTATCAATTAGTTATACAGGGACATTAATATTATTTTTCCGACGGAACTTTGATTCTTTCAAGCATTTCTTGTTACATTATTAAAAAGATACTAGAATTTCACATATAATTTCATGAAAATTATGTACATATGTACAAATTTCGTAACACTATATTAATTTATTTGTTATGTTGTAAATTATGTATTGATATAAATAAGCACGCTGTAAATACGTTAAAAGTTCTTTTCTCCTACTTGTAGTGTAATAGCTTAATGGCCTTTCTCTTGAATCGCTTTCAGAACGGTAACTCAATAAGTGTCATTTCTGTGTAGGTTGTCCAGTAATCATAAAAGTATTGACACCGTCATGAAGCTTGATTTTATTTTATATAATTTCAATTTACACTTTGATAATTTATTAAATGGATGTTGAATTTCAATCGCATCACCTTGTTGAAAAACCCATTCACTTGTATAATGAGATAACACTGCCATTACGTTTCTGCTGTTGATTGCACTATTACTAAGTGCATTCTAATATAGACATTAAGCAAAAACAACATTTTAATATTAGCATTTCAACCAATGAATTTACATTCTAGTATTTTGAAATACAGCACCAGAATCTACAATTGCTCTTTCATCTACTATGCCAACACCTGATTTGAACAAATATATTAAAATTTTCCTGAACTCATAACGCGAATGATAAACATTAAATTCGAAGTTTCATTATGCGAATATACTCAACCCCTCTTTACATCCAATGTTTTGAATATGTAGTTTGTATGAAAAATCTTCAGCTTTAAAGAAAATCGATTCTGAACTATTGCAAGACGCAGAACACGAAGAAAATTATTAGAAAGAGTTGGTAAAAAGAATTATATCAGCTACACATTTATCATTTCGATTAGGGTAAATGATCAGACATCATGAGGGAAATCAGAACTTAAGTAAGAAAAGAAACTGTTTCACATGCTTGGGCATAGCTCAGTGAATATGACAGATTCATGAAACTGCATTTAAAAATACGATAATCGAGGAATAAATGAGGCTCTGCAGCCTTATATTCAACTCTTCGCCTCACATATCGCACATTGATCAACTGAAATTAGTTATAAGGTTTATAGGGCTCATATTAAAAAACCAGAGCAGTAGCCACCGGAACCCAGTTACGGTAATTCTTAATTTTTCGCTAAATTATATTTAACCGGAGTTTTAAATAAGAGGGTTTGGCTCTTTTTTATGTAACTGAACCACAATTTCAACGGAAAAATCTTTTGATATCGAAAATTTTATTTTAAACATAAAATAAAATTAAAAACGGTTCTAACTTCTGAATGGGTGTCTCTCTTTCTCTGGGAAAAAAACCCTTAGACGGAGGTTCAGACTTTTGAGCAAAGAGAAACTCCCATCGCATATAAAAGGCTTATTCTTCAGGAACTGCAATTAATTTATAATTCCCGGATAATTTTTCGTTCCAGCGCTACTGTCTTTCTATATAACAAAACACCTGCAGACTTTTCGGTAAGATATAAACAAATATGGAGAAGGAAAGGTGTAACTTTTTTCTCAGTTAATTCTTGGATTTACTCCGGTCGCATTCTGAGTGACATTCAGAATTGTATTGCCAGGAGACTGTGGTCGGAAACTGTTGGAATTTTCATTGCTTTCTTACCTGTAGATCCTCAATTAAAACTTCCTCCATACTATTTTAGTGTTTGTAGCATTCTCTCTTCTCATTAATGACGCTTTAACTATTTTAACTCATGTGCTGAGAAAAAGAACGGCTTTTATTTCTACCATCACTCGAAATATTACATTATACCGTATATTCATGACTTGAATTCAGCGGAATGGAGGTTGAGTTACTTCTTATTTGAGTGAAACTGTAATTCCAGTGTAGCCACAAATAAGATGTAGTCCATTATTTTATATTATTATTTAACTATTTATTGTTAATTTAATAATTTATTGCATTTTAAATTATATCTCTACATCTTATCGAATTTTAATTGTAATTATTAATTAATTTACAACGTCTGGGCTGCGCAGATGAGTTATCAGGAAAATACTTAGAATTGCAGATTGGTACTAAATATTGCAGTACAACTGCAATCTAAATGCATCTCCTGGGATAAACATATACTGGTGTGCAAAATTTAAGGACGAAGTCGAAAAATTAGCATATCAGCTGAACGAAGAGGCAGAGCGGACAGAAAGACCAATCAGGAGATTAAGTAAGGTACGGTAGCACATGCGCAGATATGCAGGTAGACGTAATGGGGAAGTGTCTGAGTAGTATAAAGCATGTTGTCGGTGTAAGATCAGTATTTCTGGCAAAGAGATTGCACGCTGTATAGCAATTAAAATCACACCGAGTTGCTGCCTCAGCGACAAACGTAATAGGTATTTATACAACATGTAGTTCTTGACGTAAAAAGGCTTAATACACTGCTCGACATTGAAAATGCAACGCCAAGAAGGAGTTGTCACAAAGTGATGAAATTTGGAAAAAAGACAGAGACAGCAAGCAGCAATAAGTGATCTGTATTGCAAAATGATAGTCAGATTACATAGCGAGAACGACGTCGGCTCAGTAGGATGTAGGACCACCACGGACAGCGATGCGCGAAGAAACACGTCTAGGCATAGAGTCAATAAGAGTGCGGATGGTGTCGTTCATTCCCTTTCAACCACTTGCCACAGTTCGTCTTCTGAACGAGACAAGGGCAGAGTCTGCAAACGCCGTCTAATCACATCCCACACATATTCTATTGGTGACAGATCAGAAGAGTACGGTGGCCAGGGAAGCATCTGTATACCTTGCAGAGCATGTTGGCAGATGCGAGCACTGTGTGGTCGGGCGTTATCCTGCTGAGAAATTGCATCAGGAAGCTCCTGAAGGTAGGGGATTGCCACAGGCCGAAGTACATTATCCAAGTATCGTTGGGCCGTCATAGTGCCCTGAATACGAACTAGAGGTGACCTGGAATCGTAGGCAATAGCGCCCCAAACCATTATGCCACGTTGTCGCGGGATGGGGCGTTCCACAATTACTGCCGTCGGTGGGGCGTTTCACAGTTACTGCCGGATTAGATCTGTCTCCACGTCGACGCCACACACGTATGCGGCGACTGTCACTGGATAAACAGAAGCGTGACTCATCTGAGAACACGACGTTTTGCTATTTTGTCATTCACATCGCTCCAGTCCGGCACCATTTTAAATGTTGGCGTCTATGCTGTGGGGTCAATAGTAGTCTTCTTAACGGATGCCGTGAATGCAGGCCACGTTCAACCAATCGACGGGCTATGGTTCTTGTCGACACGGGAACATCCAGGGTATCTTGCACATCCTGCAGGATCACAGTACATGTGACTTGCGGGACCGCCACAGCCTGTCGGCATATGCGTCGATCCACGCGTGCTAACGTCACTCTGGCTGCACCTGCACCCCTCCTTCTTCCCACATTCCCTTGTTCCAACCATGTTCGCCATAGCCGTTGCACCGTGCTCGCATCCATTGTTGTGGGTATCAGCTGCGATTTGACGGAAGGACCAACCCGCACTTCTCAGTCCGATCACCATACCCCTGGTAAAATCGTCTATCTACTGGAAGTGCCTTCGTTGACGGCGGCCTGGCATTCTCGCCTATTACACTTATTCTCCGGGACAAAAACCAACTTTCTTCGATAATTCGTCTGGCAGAAATAACGACACGAATATTGCTCATTCTGCACGTTCTTTCCCTTATATCTTACTTTACGTGCGTCGGAGAGCAGCGCATTTCACATCATTCGCATAACTCAGTGATGTGCGTTTACACTAAAATTTGCATAAATTTCTGGCCACTCCTTCTTGGTGTTGCATTTTCAATGTCGAGCAGTGTAATTAACTTTCATACTGTATAATACTGTTAATAATTTATTATTACAAAAGGTGTTTCGTATATTATCTCCAAGGAACATTTTAATTAAAGCGATGATTTATTGGAATAAATTTAAGTCAGTGTTTTAGGTATAAGTTATTTACATTTTTATTTCAGAAAAAATACTTTAAAACTGTATAGAAATATTATATTGAACTGTAAAATTTCTATATTGTAAAATTTAAAGCACTGAAAAGATAACTATTGCTATTGATTGTAGAGTATATACTATAAAAATACCGCTTTGTGCTGAGTATTTCCTGTATTTAGACTGTCAAATAAAATTCATATAGTGCAGTATTGAGCAATATAAATAAATCTTCTACACAGCCTTATAACACAGTTAAAATTACTGTGATCGCAATTAAGCAGACATAGCACATATAGTTATATTTGTTTACAAACAGTTTTTACGTTAATATCTATACAATCAGATAAATTTAATGCAGAAAATCGTAATGGCCAACAGAATTTTAGGGGTACCAGTAGAACGTTTTACTGTTTTTTATGGAGCATTTTGAAAGAAGTAAGAACAATCAACAGAGACCAACAGAAACCCATAAAACTTTATGGAAACCCATAAAAAATTTTTAGCAGTGTTCATCTTGCAAACTTTGAAAAATAATTTACAGTAACTTTAATTAATATCACATTTCGCTTATGTTAAATATAAATCACATAATTTTCCCCAATTTAATGACGTGTCTAGAAATCGCATTCAAAGGTTTTATTAATTAGGTGTTGGTGCTACTTTGGTAGACGGTTGCACGGGTTTTGGCAATTTCTTTCGGCGAGCGATACGACTTGTGATAAACCCATTGCTGGACAAGTTATTTATGGTAACTGATACTTTGTTGTCATTTTATTTAAAAAAATATGCATTTTATTGTGCATAAATTCCGTGCTTTAAATATTATTTATGGCTTCTAAATATTACAAATCAATTTAATTTTGCATTTTTATTTGAAATAAAAATTGCCTATGATATTTATGTTGTGGATGATGTAATCAATAACGTCACCTTACTTTAAAAGTAATTCCTTTTAATATCTGTAAATTTAATCTAATGTTTTAACAATTATTTATGGCTGTCAAATATTTAAATACAATTCAATTTTGCATTTTTTTAAAAAATGATTTTATTATGTATGATTATTTAAATAGTACTACGCGTGATGTAATCAGCTCCCTGTTTCATTGCAGATTATTTGTGCATTAGGTAATTGCTCTATGCCATTAGGTAATTGCTAAATTCTGTATTCCATCGCCCTAAAAAAATGACAAAAAAATATCGAGTGATACTTTCAAAAATTGCTGAGATATTTATTGCCACATATGCTTTAAGTTAAATAATCATATCCTATAAAACTTATTTTAAAGCATTTGAATTTAAGTAATATTTTATTCTTTTAAACATCGGTATGATGTTTTTAATTCGATACCTAATTTAAGTAGTATTTTAATCCAATCAAACGTTGAAGCAATGTTTTATACCGGTGTTTTCATTCTATTTCTATGCTATATGAAAGTAAAATTTAACCTTAAGTAATTAATTTTAATTTAATTTTATTAAAAATCGACATTTTCAACAACAAATTAATCCATTACTTTTAACGAATTTTTTTTTTAAAGTTTCTAATACTTTACTATGCGTAAAATACGTAAAAACAGCGTTTTTCAAGATGGCTGACAATTGTAAAAACCGCGCCAAAGTCAATCGCTAAAAATTCCTGCAACCTTCTACCAAAGCAGTACCAAAGTATTTCATATTCTTGCTCTAATATTGCAGCTACGGAATTTTTATTAAATTGCAGAAAATTGAAACGCTAACCATTCTGCAACTTGTAAATTTCAAACTTTCTCGGAGGCTTATGTAAAAATATACCTCATTTATGTAACCACCTCTTTTAACTAGAAAATACCGAATTAATTTTGTAAAGAGCAAAGGCTCTTCCAAAGGGCAACGACAGTAGATAAATGAGGTGATGTTCTTTCCAACGACTGAGTTCTATGATGTCAGTTGTAGAAACGGGCAAAACGGATTAAGCTGCTTTTGACCAGACTTGTAAGTCAGTGACACCCCATGTTCAAGGATTTCTCGTTCGTCGTTCCACCCTATTGCACTCATGAAATTAAGTAAAGCGTACGTCACTATTGTTAAAGCTTACAAGAAAAAGCATCACCGACTTTTCTAGCTTTCAGTATTTAAACGCATAAATCCCACTTCAGCACAAAGCAGCCTTAAATTAAAGACTCGCATCATAGCCTTAAAATAGTCACTATCATTAAAACACAATAACTGCGGTGATTATTCACAAAATAGAATCAGATGCAACGAAAACAAGCTTTATTATCACGAAAGAAATTAATAACGCTCCTAGCGCTGTTACATCGTTCTCGCACTTGAATATCTATTACTGTTGCCCTATACAACTTACTAAATTATACTCACAAAATCTAAGTGAGGCTTGCTCATGAGCTAGGAAATATAAAACACAAAATAACAAACATTAAAACAAGTAAGGTATTCTTAACATCCTCCCACCTTTTGATTATAAATTATAATTAAAACATAAAATTACCACTTTAAACCATTTTAAGTTAATATTAAAAAATATGTGTATATCCTATACTAATCAAATAAACGACAGATATATTCTCAAGAAATAATAATAACAAGCAATAAAAATGTATTTCACTAAAGCACATATTTAAATTATAAGTCCAGTTTTTCTAGAATCTTAATTTTTCTACCAGTCCTACTAAATTTTGGCTTGTTGTCAAAGACACCATTGTCGTGTTTGATAGGCTGCTTTGAGAATTTGGTCAAACTATTGATCACAGGCTTAGGACAATCAGTAAGAGATGCTATCTCAAGAGGATATATTCTCTGAATAGGACGAAGAAGTTCTTGGTGTAAAGTCTGCACCTTTACGAGTCGTACGTTGCCGTCTTTACCTGAAACAAGCTCAGTAATGCGACCTAAAGGCCAGTTAATTCTCTTCTTGTTATCAGTTCCCACTAGAACGATATCACCCACAGCCACTGTGTGTCTGAGTTTTTTACTGTTATTTCGTTGAATGAGTTCCTTAATTCTTTAAGTACGATTTGCCTATATTTCAGTCTTTTAGATAAAGAATATTGTTCTACAGCATCAATGTCTGGAAAACTGCATTCATAAATGTCTTGAAGAAACATCGATGGAGAAATAGGCTTTTGGCTCTAGTGTAGAATTGGGTGCCCCTTCGATTGGCGACACATTTTGTTTAATTTTTGGCGATAAAACGCCATTTCTGGTTATCATGATAGTTTTAACTTGGTTTGCTTCCATTGCCGTCACTTTTGGGTTACCGTTACTCTGTTTTAACGTTATATGAGGTCATCGTTGTTACTTTCTTAAATGTAAATTTTATTGGTTGTTTTTGTGATTACGTGAGTAATTTATGTAAAATTAAGTGTAAATTTTATTGGTTATTTTTGTGATAGCGGGAGTAATTTATGTAAATTATATTGTTTGTTTTTGTAACTGCGTAAGCATTTCATTTTACTTTTAGTTTCCCGCTTGATATTTTACGCTATCGTTCTCCGTCATCCAGGAAAGTAGTATGTCTGGGAAAATTAATATGCGTTTTTTTTTTTTTTTTTTTTTTTTTTTTTAAGAGAGCTATTATTGATTGGTGTATGCATGAAAGTTTGATTAGTTCTCGTTATGTTTGTCCTGTTTGTATGAAAGATATGCGTTTGATCGATAGAAAGGATAGATCGGATGGCTACGAATGGATTTGTCGTGAAAAAGGTGTGAATGCTCATCATTGTAAGAGGTCAGTGAGGAAAGGTACGTGGTTTGAAGAGAGTAATATGAGTATGATTGAGATTTTAATGTTTTCGTATCTATGGGTGTATGAAGCTGGTACGAATTTGATTATGAATGAGGTGAATGTGAAATCGAATAAGACTGTGGTTGATTGGCGTAATTTTTGTAGAGAAGTGTGTATGGATGTATGCGTGAAAAAGAGTGAAATGATTGGAGGTCCTGGTATGGTTGTGGAGGTTGATGAAAGCAAGTTTGGTAAGAGAAAGTATAATAGAGGTAGACGAGTGAATGGTAAATGGGTGTTTGGTGGGATTGAAAGAGAGAGTGGAAAGTGTTTTTTTGAGGTTGTGGAAGATAGATCGAAAGAGACTTTGTTGGAGGTTATTAGACGAAAAATTCTACCTGGGACGACAATTATTTCAGACTGCTGGAAATCTTACGATTGTTTGAACAGTGAAGGTTTCCAGCATTTATCTGTCAACCATTCGTTGAACTTTGTTGAACCAATGACTGGTGCCCACACTAACAATATTGAAAGTATGTGGAGCCAGGTAAAGCGGGAGTTCCGAAAACACAGTGTCCGGCAATCGTCGGAAGATATTTTTTATTCTTATTTTGCGGAATTTATGTGGAGGAGGCGCTACCGGAATCAGACGGAAGCAGATCCGTTCCGGGACTTTAAATTGCGTGAAAGATTTGTATGTGCCTCAGTTCTCCGACGATGCTGAAGAGGATGTCGAAGTAACAATCTAGGTAAGTTCTGTTTTTTACGAATTGTAAACTACATCATCTAGCTCAGTTCTAGAAGACGATGCACAAGTCGAGACGTTGGTTACTTGTTTTAGGCTTGGACACGCGTTTTATGACGTAATATTGGATACGCCTGTTTGTAAAAGCAAGTTGTAGTTAAACTGTAGCTTCATTTTTGAAGAAAACTTGAATTCTATTTTAACTAAGTTGAAATGTTAGGTTTATAATGTTACTGCGGGAGATATTTTTTTATGATAGAAGTTTATTCAACTGTCTTTTTTTATGTGAAAAGAGATCACTGTGTACGGACAAAGCCAAGGTTGTGCGATGCCGAGTTTGTGCAATTCTGGGATTTTTTTTTAATTGAAAATAGATGGATGTTTACATGGACAAAGTCAAGGCAGTACGCGATGCCGAGTTTGTGCAAGTCTCTGATGTTTTTCTAATGAAAATAGATCGATGTGTACATGGGCAAAGTCAAAGCAGTGCGCGATGCCGAGTTTGTGCAATTCTCTGATTTAAGTGAAAATAGATCGATGTGTACATGGACACCGATTTTGTGCAATTCTTTGGTGTTTTTCGAGCGAATACAGATCGGTGTGCACATGGGCAAAGCTAGGTTGTGTGTGATGCCGAGCGGTAACGTAACATATTTTATATGCAATGTTTAATGTATCATTTGTGTATTAAATGTGCATTGCTGTTTTAATTGTAAATAATATTATAGACGTTTTTTGTATTTAAATTTTATTTTAAATTGTTTTGTTTTGATATGTTAATAACGCTTTTTGATTTAAGATGAATATCGATAATCCGACAATCTACTGTACCAAACAATCTACTGTACCTACGGTACCAAAAGTGTAAACTTTGACCCTATAAATAACTTTTACGTTATCATTTAATTGTAGTGTTTTCTATCGTAATTGCACTTGATAATATTAATTCATTAATAATATGTGTGTGAAGCATTGCTTAATTCTCGAAATTTGAAGTATTTATTTTCTTATCTTATTTTATCTCATTATGAGAAATTAGATTTTTTTATTTATGAGTTTGTTGAAATGTAGTATGCCTATGGAAAATATGACTTGATTTAGGGATTTAAGAAACAGTGATATGAAAGCTGTGTATGATTTTGATATGGAACAAAAATACTTTTCTTTTTTTATAAATGTAAAGTTTAAAATTTTTAGAAAAAAATGAAGATTGGCTGCTTATTAGTATGTAAGGGATTGCATCGTCACGTAGCAGTAAGTAATAATAATATCAATTATAAAAATGATAAAATTAAAGTGTTCCATAATATGAATTTAAATTTAAAAAAAAAATTTTTTTTTTGTTTAAATGTTAAAGCTTAAAAATCTTTGAAAAAACTGAAACTGTTTGAAATATAAGTATGAGAGGCATCGACGATGCTTACCGTTTTAATAATTGGTAGAATTAATTTACTGCATCATGGTAATTTGAAATAAAAGCAATTTATTATACGTATTTC
>KK121374.1:188442-205818 GCA_000611955.2 Stegodyphus mimosarum | reverse complement strand
AAAGATATGAATTCTCTTAACAAATCTTCCACGAAGTCTTTCCTTTGCATAGACGTACAGTCTCTACGTAAATTTTAGTATTATCTAATTTATATGAATACATAATTCGCATACTATAATTTAACCTACCTCGAGATGTTAAAAAAAACCTGGTTTCCGAATTTAAAAGATGGTCAGATCAATTAAAAATTAACAATGCTCTTAATTTCGTAAAATTTTAGCTATACACGAACCTTTAGATCTGTGGGGTATCGTTCCCTCTATCCCCACTAGATGGCAGCACTTTGGTTAAGTCATCGAAGTGCATTCTGGGACTGAACGGAAATCATACGAAACTTTTTTAGTCAGATGCTTGCACTGGAGATGTAACTGCATTCAATTCTTTATTAAATTTTTAATTTTTAATAAATGCTGGATTAAATAATTTTATTGAAGTACTATCTTCACTTCCTTCTTAGCGGATATTTATAATTATTGTCTCATGATAATAAGTAATTAGAAATCAACCAGTATTGGAATGTGAAGTTCTTTTGGTGAACATGAAGACCGCACATATTCACAGATCTAACGCCTCTATCGCGTGACATTAATTTCGATTTGACAGTGAAGCTAGCTGAGAATGATTTATATATGGCATATATAGATGGCAGAACCAGTTAAGATAGTTTTCGTATTTAGAGATGTATATTTTGCTGTATGTTTTAAAATTTATTTTTATTTCATTTAAAGCAACCTCTTTTACAAAAATATAACTGTGTGGTATAGGCTCATAATTATAATGTTTATTTATATGCACAGTTGCGATTTCAGTTAATTTTTCAATGCAGTCAGGAGCATAAATTTAATAAAATATTTAAATAAAATTATAACTTAATATTTTTTTGTCTAAATATTCTTATATCATTTCCTCTGCACATCAAGACTTAAAATACATAAACATTAGAATTATACCAAGAAATTATATATTTTGTGGGGAAGGAAAGTAAAACATGAAATAGCTAAAACATTTTATGGAATTTTTTTAAATTAAAATAATTGATTATTTAATTAGATTACTAATAATTAGCAGGCTTAATGAATTTTTTGCAAATTTATTAATTACTTTTCGAGTGCAGATGATGTTAACACTTCTTGTTCCATATATGTCTAAGCTATTACAATTTAGTCTTTTTTCTGAGATTAGATTCCTTAAATAATTTTTAACCCTTTTTAAAACAGAGGAAGATCTTTTTCCGGATGCATTGAAAACTGGAATAGTAAAAAAAATATTTCAGTAATATCTATATTAGAAAAAGCTTAGTCTCTTGAAAATGATACGTTTGCGAGGCCAGATATAATTTTTTTACACTTTCCTTTTAAAAACAATAAAACATATTCCCCTTCATTATTAAAATAGAAAACATTCATGCAATTTTATAAATGTGTTTCAATTTTCTATATTATTATTACGTATTTCAATTTTACGAGCAAGTTATTATATAGTCACAAATAATATTAAAAAAAATTAAAGATAACTTTTAAAAGTAAGTTAGAGCGTTCATTACTTTTATAACATTTTCTTTTCTTTTCTTTATGGTCTGCGATTCTGTTCTCTAAATATCATAGATGTCATTTCAACTACTTCGTTTTCCTACGTTAAAAAAGTCGTGACGGAAAACTGCAATAAAACTTTCCAAATAGTTTGAAAAATCAGTGCCTTTAACACTAGAACCGCGGCAGTTTCGGTATACTTAAAACCGCGGGCTGGGTCAAATTGACACCCAATTAATAAAAATCCCATGTTGTTATGCTAAAAGTATGCTGTAATTATTTAGCAATGACATTTATTCATTTTTAACACTAAATTGTTGTAATAAGTGATTCCATATATAATATCTTATATTATAATATGGAATATTGTATACAGTTAGTAAAATATATAGAAAACTTTAATAGAAATATTTAGTTTTTTACTAGTCAAGATTTCCTACACAGTTTATGCACATTTTGGGCAACTTCTTTTTCTATATTTTGTACACTTTCCACATATTGGTATTTTACAGTCAGAACAAGTATCTACAGTTTTGTTTCTATACTTGAAATCTTGGCAATAAACCCTTTTTCGTATCTGCACAGATTCTTCAGTTGTATTTGCCTTTTGTCTCTGTATCTGACTTGTACTTTCTTTCGTGAATATACGCACTACGCAACTCTTCAATGAGTTGTTGAAGATATATTCTCACTTCGTAAGTTTTTTTCCAGTAACTTCTTTGTATAAAATCCATGAATTAATCCTTGCAAGATCAATAATATTGTAGAATACATGAACCGGCCACCTCCTTGATTCTGCCTTCACATAATACTTCCAAGCCATTTGGTCGGCAATGTCGACATCAAATTTTGTTGAGTTATAAAACGATATTATTTATGGAAGCTTTCTTGGGTGATGTACCATTTTTATATGTTTGATAAGTGCTCAATGATGATTACGAAATGTACACAAACATCGTTTATTCTACATTCTACTCTATATTAATAATAATAATAGGTACAGTTACGGTTACATATATAATATCTCCCTTTTTTAGCAGAAATAATAATAATAAAATATTATACATATTCTTTTAAATAATGAGGTTTCTTAACAGTCCTACCAGATCGAGTAACGTAGTTATGTCCATTTGCAAAATTTGGTGATACAATACCTCTTTCACTACTTGGTGGCTTAAGACTTCTGTTGGGTGCTGAAGAATTTACAGGTACATCTAAATTTGAAGTACCGCTACTAGGTATGTCGGGTTCATCCACATCTTCATCCTCATGACTTTCATTTTCATAGTTGCTTTGCATTGCAAACTCTTTCTGATTAGTTCCTTTAAGAATGTCTCTTCGGTTTCTTTCTACAATTCTTCCATTTATTCTTATAATCCTGTATGAACGTGGTCTTTCCGCTTCTTCTATAATTTTTCCTCTTTCATTTAGTTTATTCCATTTCTCTTTTATGTAGACTTGATCTCCTACCTTCAGTGGTTTTAATGGTTTTGCATTCCTATCAAAGTTGCTTTTTGGTAAGGTTTGTCTCTTCAGCAAATGTTGTTTATGGTTTTCATATCGTTCAGTTTGAATAACATTTTCTTTTATAGACATCAATCCATTTACTTTTCTTCCAAACATCAATTCTGAAAGTGACTTAATTTCATCTGAAATAGGAGAGTTAAGATATTCCAGTAATACTAAATATGGATCCTTGTTATCAACTACAGCCTTTTCTAACCTTCGCTTGAAAGTTTGAATATGTCTTTCAACCATTCCATTAGATTGTGGGTAATTTGGACTTGAAGTTCTCATTTCAAAATTCCATCTTCTTCCAAATTATTTAAATTTTTTGCAACTATATTGTAAACCATTATCCGAATACACTATTTTCGGAATACCATGTCTTGCAAAAATTGATTTCAATTGTTTTATCACTGCTACACTTGACAAATCTTCCAAATGTCCAATTTCAACATATTTGCTAAAATAACCTAGAACTATTAGATAATCGCTTCCTTGAAAATAAAAGAGATCTGTTCCCAATACTTCCCTGGACTATTAGGTATTTCCATGGACTATTAGACATAATTGGTTCTTTAGTATTAGCTTTGTAATGTATGAGGAGAGGAGGTAACTGCTGTGAATATTTAGGAATATGCAATGTTAGGGCAAAGTACGAGCATGAGAATACCCTTTCCATCAGAAATTAGCTCGCATGTGCTTTTTCCTTTACCTGTTTTTAAAAAGAATCTTGTTTAAATATGTACAAAATGTAATCGACTTGTAACTAACACATAATATTTATTGGCATTTCGAGCGTTTCGGTATACAGGTTAACGGAGCTACGGTTTTTTAAAGGTTAAAGCAATTCAAAAATATGAATACAAATGAAAAACGAATAATATCTGTCTTCGCACACGCTTTCGACGTCTCGAGTAAAAAGAATTCCCGCATGCCAGGTCTTATCCGTATAACAAATCAGTAATTCTTAACCCAAACAGTTCTGAATATTATCTTTCGCTCTTTGAATACCATCTAAAAATTTATCTTTTGCGTATGGAAGGAAATTTTGTTAAATTTCTCATCGTCAATACAGTTAAAACATTACTGAGCGCTTGACTATGAGTAATTTCGTCGCCAAGAGACGAAGGTTACCATGCTGAAAAGTTGTCTTCTGTGCATGAGTGAAGCATATGCTTTGCTAAAGAAAGATGTTACTGTTAAATGCTGCGAGTTCTTACACTTTACAAATACTGCCGAAGTAACCAACCTAATATCGTACAGTATGAATGAACAGCCGATTATAACCCAATACAGCGCATCGTCAGGGAAAGTTCACTTTCGCTTTAAAATATTTAAACTCTAGACTTTTGTTGTGAAATATAATTATTAAAAACAGCTGCGGACTAGCCTAGTCCCTCTAGTCCAATGACGGCACGCCACAATTTATATTAAAATATTTTACAGAAAATTAATTTTACAGAACCTTGATTTAAAATAATCCAAAACAAAATATACTGAATTTTAGTCAACAAACCCTGAAAATAGTTATGTTCTGTTTATCACGTTGTTCTGTCCTCATTTTATTCACGTACGTACAAGTACAGTACACTTTTGCTGAACGCGGATTTTGCATATTAAATGCAGACAAATGTAGTTGTTTTCAATTACTTTGTCCAACGAGAAAATTTTAACTACCCACGGTACCTTGCAGATTGTTGGCCGCTTTGCGATAGTTGTTAAGAATACCTTACTTATTTTAATGTTTATTATTTTGTATTTTATATTTCCTATCTCATGAGAAAGCCTCACTGAGATTTTGTGAGTATAGTTTAGTAATTTGTGTATGGCAACAGTAATAGATATTCAAGTGCGAGAACGATGTAACGGGCTAGGAGCGTTATTGATTTCTTCCGTGATAATAAAGCTCATTTTCGTTGCAACTGATTCTATTTTGTGAATAATCACCGCAGTTATTGTGTTTTAATGATAGTAACTATTTTAAGGCTATGATGCGAGTCTTTAATTAAAGGCTGCTTCGTGCTGAACTGTGATTTATACGTTTAAGTACTGAAAGCTAGAAAAGTCGGTGATGCTTTTTCTTGTAAGCTTTAACAATAGTAACGTACGCTTTACTTAACTTCAGGAGTGCAATAGGGTGTACTCTTCGGACGAGAAATCTTTGAACATGGGGTGTCACTGCAAATTGAACATGGGGTGTCAAAAGCAGCTTAATCCGTTTTGCCCATTTCTACAAGTGACGTCATAGAACTCAGTCGTTGGAAAGAATATAACCTTATTTATCTACTGACGTTGCTCTTTGCTAGAGACTTTGCTCTTTACAAAATCAATTCGTTATTTTCTAGTTAAAAGAGGTGGTTACATAAATGAGGTATATTTTTACATAAGCCTCCGGGAAAGTTTGAAATTTACAAGTTCTAGAATGGTTAGTGTTTCAATTTTCTGCAATTTAATAAAAATTCCGTAGCTGCTAGAAATTTGACATCTATACATAAAATAATATTAATTAAGAACATAACATTTAATTCTCTAACATAGCCGAAGAGAAGAAATAACGTATCATAATCACCAAATTTTTGGATTTGTTTTGTTATTGTAGTGCTGCCATCTATCGACAACACTGAGAAGTAAACTTACTGAATCTTAAACACGAAAGAATTCGAGAGTGCCATGTTAATGCAATGCTAGACCAAGAATATGAAATAACTTTTGTACTGCTTTGGTAGACGGTTGCAGGGATTTTTAGCGATTTGCTTTGGGGCGGTTTTTACAATCGTCAGAATTGACCATCTTGAAACCATCTTGAAAAACGCTGTTTTTAAGTATTTTTCGCATATTAAGTATTTGAAACTTTAAAAAAATAAGTATCGTTAAAAATAATGGATTAATTTTTTGTTGAAAACGTCATTTTTTAATAAAATTAAATTAAATTATTTAATTAAGGCTTGATTGTTATTTTAAGGTAGCACAGAACTAGAATAAAAACATCGCTATAAAAAATTTGCGTCAGCGTTTGATTGAATTAAAATATTACTTAAATTAAATATGGAATTAAAAACATCGTACTAATGTTTAAAAGAATAAAATATTACTTAAATTCAAATGCTTTAAAATAAGTTTTATGGGATATAATTATTTAACTTAAAACATATGTGGCAATAAATATCTCAGCAATTTTTGATAGTATCACTCGATATTTTTTTGCTGTTTTTTTTAGGGCGATGGAATACAGAATTTAGCAATTACCTAATGCACAAATAATCTGTAACCAATCAGGAAGCTGATTACATCACGCATAGTACTATTTAAATAATCCTACATAATAAAATCATTTTTTTAAAAATTGCAAAATTGAATTGTATATTAATATTTGACAGCCATAAATAATTGTTAAAATATTAGATTAAATTTATAGATATTAAAACCAATTACTTTTAAAGTAAGGTGACGTTATTGATTACATCATCCACAACATAAAAAATCATAAACAATAAAATTTTTATTTCAAATAAAAATGTAAAATTAAATTAATTTTTAATACATAGAAGCCATAAATAATATTTGAAGCACGGAATTTATGCACAATAAAACGCATATTTTTTAAATAAAATGACAACAAAGTATCGGTTACCATAATTAACTTGTCCAGCAAAGGGTTTACCGTAACTCGTATCGCTTGCCAAAACAAATCGCCAAAATCCGTGCAACCGTCTACCAAAGTAGCACCAAAACCTAATTGATAAAACTTTTGAATGCGATTTCTAGCCAGGTAATTAAATTGCTGAAAATTACTTGATTTATAATTAATATAAGCGAAATTTTATATTAATTAGATTTACTGTAAATTATTTTTCAAAGTTTGCAAGATGAATTTTAACAGCTCAGGAATGTGAAATATTTTAATTTTAAGAATTTACGTATTTTCTGGAAAGTTTACAAGCTTTATACATATTTCTCTCATAAATGTTATGTGTCGAATCGATTACATCTTGTACATATTTAAACAAGATTTTTTTTTTGAAAGGAAAGAAAAAGCACGTGCGAGTTAACTTCTGATGAGAAAGATATTTTCATGCACGTACCTTCTAAGGTAAACTAGTTCACATTCACTGAAACATGGCACTAGTCAATTAGGTAGCCCGTTCTTCTGTTTTCGAACCGTTTCCAAATCAGGTTATCACAGAACGGTTTATAGGTCTTTCAGAGCCAGGAAAGCAATAAGAAGGAGAAAGATGTGTAACTGAAATTTTAGTGAAAGAATGTGATATTTGGTTTCAAGATATGTAATCTTTATCACTGTTATATATATCTATTAGAGATTTCGTATGCTAATAATAAATTACGCACTCAGTTCAAATGAATAATTATTTCATTATTCACAATCTCTAACTATTTAATTACGTTTAGTTCCGTGACGCTTTATAAAGTAAATAAGAATCTTCAGTTCGTTATTTATAACATAAAAGACTGATGGCGTAAAGTGGTCTAACGTCTGGAAATTTTGGTGTCACAAGAATTAATTACTTGTTAACTAAGTATAATTAACTAATTTATTATGCAGTAGGTATCAACCAGGTGGTTGCATAGTTTAGTTGTGCTTTTTTCATCGTTATATGATAAAAAAAATATCGGTCTTTTTCAATTGTCAGCAAAATGTACCGAAGAATAAAATAGTTAAGGTTACGAAACCTAGATAAACCTAGATGGCGCTACAACCTCAGATGATCTAAAAATTTTATTCCTTGTTTTTAGCTCGAAAAAGTCCCAAATGAGTTACTAGACTTCAAACGACATTTTGCGTTGAATCACTATAAACGACATATGGCATTTCAAATTGTTTCCAACAAATATTATGCCCTGCATTGTACTTAAAGAAATTAAATAATGAAAAATCTGCATGAACGTATGCGTGTTTCTCGCATTGTGAAGAAACGAGGGTATCTTGAGCTATCAAATTTTGAATCAACTCGAAAATGCGCACCTGAAAGTCCGTAATTCGAATTTCGAGTTTGTTTTATTAGCCATGTTATATTTTGTAACACTTTAACGAATTGACAAACTCAGCGATCTGAAATAGATTAACAAACACTACGAAGATTTGATTTATAAAATTATCAAAT
Source organism: Stegodyphus mimosarum (assembly GCA_000611955.2). Taxonomy (NCBI): domain Eukaryota; kingdom Metazoa; phylum Arthropoda; class Arachnida; order Araneae; family Eresidae; genus Stegodyphus; species Stegodyphus mimosarum. The sequence continues at coordinate 197,662 of KK121374.1, read as the reverse complement.
GTTCGATTTATTAACAAACTCAACGACCTGAAAGAAAGCAGACGGAAAAGACTTTTTTTATCTCCAGCGAGTGAGACAATCTATCGGAAATTCTAAAGATACACTGTTTTGAAATATTTTGTAATTTTGCTATTGAATCGAATTTTATGTAGCGTGAGCGTCAAGAATGTGATATTTAATAAATAAAGTAACCACATGGAACGTTAATAAAAAATAAGTAAATAAATAAAATAAAAAAAAGTTTTGTAAGGAAAAAAAAAACTACCTTTGTAAAAAAAAAAAAAAAAAATAAAAAAAAAAAAAAAAAAAGTATGCCATCACTTCTGTGCATCGGGAATTCTAAACACATGATGCTATACTGCTTTTAAAATTTTGTAATTCGCTGTTGAATTGTGTATGTCTAATTGCGAAGAAAAGGATGCTTAATATTAAAGCTAAAAAGGAAAAAAAAATTAGTAGGAATGAGTGTAACAGCAGGCTTGTAGACTGTGAGCTCTGCGAGAGAGTAAAAAACTTAACAAACCCTTTGAGTGAAAGTTAAAATCTTAAACCTTTCAGGTTTTTTTAAAATATGTTTTCTTTATTATTATTATTATTATTAATTTACTGAGCGCTTTTATGTATCTAAACGACTTTTTGAATTCTTGAAATGTACTTGTAGGCATATGGCGTTTTATTTGTATTAGTAAAAATTTGTGGCATTTGAACTACCCACATAGCCAAAATAATTTTTATTCTGCATACTGTATTCTTTGCGGTAAAGATGTAAACTTTATTTTCATAGCTGTGTGAGCTTTGGGCATCAAGGATGCAGGTAGCATTTTGACAGATGCATTATAAGAAGATTAATCAAAGAATTTTTAAGTTATCATTGCCAACTAGGGCTGTCAGTTGAAAAAAGAATTGCACGTAATATACCGGCCTTTAAGTATTAAATAATTCTTTGAATATCCTCTTCACTGTCTCGATTTTATGTAACCGACATAAAAACTTCGTAGTGACGTACAAATTGCAGCAGTGCCTGTGTTTGTTTTTTCTCCCAGCTTAAGATGCAATATATTTTTCAAATGATAAAATATTTCTGATTCCAAAAACGCCTTCAATCTAACCTTTTGAACATTTTTTTCCCTGAATTATCAATCATGTATTCATCATACACATGACTGGGTCATTATAATCTCGCCGAATTATTTGTTTATTATAATTTATCTTCCACGCGGCACAGTAAATAGCCGTACCTTTAAAATACTGAATAAATGTAAGTTATTTTTTTGGGGGTTTAAATAATCATTCATTTAGTGTTAACTTATAAGCTGTGGGAAACACTTATAGTCTTTTTAAATTTCTTTTTATTTATTTTTCTAGCTACTTTCAGTTGTCATATGAAGTGTTACAAACTTTTAAATGTAAAACAATTAAAAATAACATAACCATTTGTTTACATTTATTCGAGTATAAAGAAAAAGTATTGTTGCCATCCTAATTTAGTTGAAATTAAACTGATATGTAAATTTGGATTAATTAAGGGGATGGGAACTCATACATTTATCATTACTAAAATACTCGTTTTGCTTTTCTCAAATAAAAATACATTTTCGCTAAAAATCTTTGAAGGAAGAATTATGGTTTTAATAAGGTAAAAAAAGTCCCATATATTACAATAAGCAACACTGTGTAGTGTGTCTAGTAGAACATTTTAATAGATAAGAATTGTTTTAGAAATATTATTCCTGTTTAGAAAGAAATCTTAAAAGTTTGTTCGCATATAGCGTACAATTGTTGATCTCCGGATGTTGTTTCCTTGTACACTCTCCAACAAAAGTACTTTGTCATTCACCAAGAGTACACAATAGCTCAGTGAACCCTCTCTTTACCGACACCTCACAGTTACACACGATTTTAGCCTCATGCAGAGTTTTTTGCTTTAAAGAGGTGACTTCCAATATCGCTGTTCATAAAAGTTCTCTAAAATGCTAGTCATTTTCAAAACTGATCGCATTCTAGTCCAAAAGGAGTTCTAGTCTCCAAATGGGTTTTGCGTTCATTCACTATAAATGGCGTATTACTTTTCAAATTGTTGCCACCAAACATGATCGCCCTATGTCAACGTTTTAAAAAATAAAACGAATCTCATGTATGTATACATGTTTGTCGCCTTGTGAAAAAACGACGATACCGCTTAGATCTATCAAATTTGAAAAACGTAGTCTTCTACGCGAACATGTGCACCTGGGGGCTCAAGTTTCGAATTCGTATTTGTTTCATTATTTTTTAATTCAGATTTGTAAAACTTTAATCCTTATTTTGCCAACAAATTCAACGATATGAAGGCAAGAGAGACAACATTGCTCGAAATAAAACAATTTTATCGCCAGCACGTAAAACATACTGAGTAATAAATAATAAGCTACTTAAAAGCAATAAACGTAGTTCTTAAGAATATTTTTTAATGTGATTGATTTAAATATACATATATTAAAATTATGAGACATTTAATTAGAAATGTTCAATATTTTAACGAAGTTACACTAACTGGAGTCATTAAAATCATTGTGTACTTCTTCTCTTTTACGGTAACTATGTCAGGCAGCTGGTCGCGCCAGCTGCCAATTTTTAAGAATTTATACAAAGAATTTAAAGATATGTATGGCAACCTCTAACACTTTATCGGGAATTCCAAGGACATGCTTCTTCTAAGGATAAACTTGTGATTCTGCTATTGAATTGAATTTTATGTGGCATAAGTACGAAGAACATCAAATTTAATAAAGAAAGTTAACACAGAAAAAATTAATAAGACATAGGATTTTTTTTCATTAGTCATCTTAGGAAACTGAATATTGATATGATAAACTGAGAAAAGAGTAAAAAAATATGAAAATGTATGCCAACAATTTTGTGATTTTGTTGCTAAACTGTATGGGGCGTAAGGGCGACGAAAACGATGCTTAATAATAACTGATAAAAAGATAAAAGGACGGGCCAGCACCAGCGGGTGCAAGAGCCGACTGGTAGACTGCGAGTTCAGGGAGAGCATAAAAAACTTAACAAATCCTTCAGGGCGACCGTTAAAAGCTGAACCTTACAGATTTTTACTATTTTTCATTTATTGCATTATTTATTTTTGTGTGTGTTTTGCCAAGACATGGTTCTCTATAGTTTCTGAGAACTGAAATCATTTTAGATCAATAAAGTGAGCAATTTGAGAAATTTTACATAGCCATAGTACTTGCCACGTAGCTCAGATGATGAAAAACTGGGTAGTGTAAAGCAACGAGACATAACTGGAAAGGTTAGAGACATGTAGAGGCTCTTCTAAAGCAGTTTATTCTAACTTCGAGTTTCTCTTTCTTCTGAGAAAGGCGAAACATTTAATAAACCTTTCAAATTATAACTATGACTTCTTAAAAAAAAATAAGAAATTTCAAGAAACTTTTAACATTACATTAAGTTATACTGCCATGCATTTACCATTCAAAGCGAGTGTTTAAACTGGAAAAATCTAAAAACATTTAATATGCTTTACCCACAGTCTCTTAAAAAGACAATTCTCACAATGTTTCTAGTGAGCAAAGCGAGTATTTACTTTATTTTCTCGGTTCAATCATTACTTAACAGAATGAGATATTTAAAAACAATAAATTTATGTCAAAATAATTATAATCTTTAGTTGGTTTTTGATACAATGTCTATTCGATGGTACTTAAAACACATTTAATGTATCTTTAAAATTTGTTTTTATAATTTGTAGTTAAAATCGTTAATTTATAGTTAAAAATTTCATATACATTTAATTAATAAAAGAAGTATTTGGTTTTTAATATTTTGATTCCTACCTGGTTAGATAATTACTTGTTCATCTAAATTTTCGTATCTGTTTTTCCCCTCTTTTTACTTCTATTTTTAAGGATGTACTGTCTTATATCGTTTCACTGCAAAGACTTTAATAAAATTCCATTTTAATACAAAAAGTGTTTTGCAAAAATAAACTCATTTCTTTGAAATATATGTAATTTTGATCTATAGCTCGAAACGAAGAAAACATTTTAACCAGCGCTGGGGACTATATTTTAATAATTCTGTAAGCAGAGGGCGAAAAAATTAGAGTAGCTTGGTAATTCTATAGTTTGTCTTTCAGTAACACAGATGGCAGCACGAACGCGCGGGTTAATTTAGGGGTGGGCAATTGCTTTTTACTGCAGGTCAAAATGTGTTTTAACATCTTCGACGAATGCACTATTATGCCAAGAGTTCAACACCTACAAAAATGGCATCATAATAAAATTGCTAACTCAACGTATGCCAATCATCAACATCGAAAACGACAAAATTCGGAAAATGGAATAAAAATTCGATTGGGATAAGGCATTCCAGTCCAGGAGCCCTTCAAAAGGAACGCATGGTTCATGGATGCAAGGTATTTGTTTGTACGCCTGTGCTTACGTACATATGTATCACGCATAACTCAAACGATAAGCTGTAGAACGTCGAAACTTGCATATGGGACTTCTATAATACCTAGTTCCGAAACTCTCTTTGTTATTGCAATTAGCCGTACCAAAAGTATATGTATGTATACCCACCTCCTTACCCGGCTTAAAAGTACTTATCCATACTTTACTTTCGCAACAATTAGTCGTAGGCTATACAATTTCCAGTTATAGAAGTGTGTTAAGTGACGCAACTTTTAATACAGTCTCCCAGCTCACATACTTACATATAGAAAAGTTTTATACTCGTTATGAAAAAATGAAAATACAAGAAGTTTGACCTCTGTACGACAAAAATTGGCAGGATATTAATTTTCAAAATTTGCAGTTTTTGACGTTATTTTTAACTTGCCTTGAGGGGTCATTTAATTAAGTTAGAATAATTCGAGAAAATAAGTTTAAATGAAGTGGAGCAAAAAATGCGAATAATTTAATAGGCCGTACGAGGAAGTCATGAGGTGTAAACAATAGATTTATTAATTTTACGCAAATATGAATTAATGGTACACTTATATTGTTATTCTGATAAAATTATTAATCATTAATTTGATTTCTTTGTTTTCAGACTTAAATGCTTATACAGCAGTCATTATCAGGGCCCGTGGAATTTCTCTAGGGATCTGGTTATCGCTAGTCGGCCTCTGGAGAATTACTGGGAACTTCTCACAAAATTCACTAAAACAAAGCTTCATTTCAAGTTAATGGCAGTAAAATTTTTAATTCTACGAATGAATTCTACCAATTTGAATGACATCCTATTATTTTATTAAGATTGCTGCTGCTTCGATTGTTCTGAGAAGGAAGAAGAAGCTCAGAATTTTCTTAAAGATTTAATTATTACTTTTAAGCATAATATAAACAAAAATAATTGATAGTTTTAAGTCCACTCTTGAGAGGGAAAAAAATAAATAAAAGTGCATCAAAGATTCTGTAGTATATAATGTATATGGCGTTAGGAACATTATGTATTTAAAACAATGCAGTTTCATTTTTTTATTCATTTCTTATTCATCAAGATTACAAGTTATTAGAGATTTACATATTAACAATTATTACACATTTTAGATTAAATGTATTTTAAATTATACATCAGTTTGACTCGTCTCCCGTTCTATGGTCTGTGGGCCGCAAGTGATCTTAGAAACTTGCCGTTGTAATCCTCCTAAATTTTCAAAAAAGGCCAAAAAAAAAAAAAAAATTGAAAGGATTCAGGTTTTAGATTGCGTCCTAAGGGGCTTTTTGTCCCGTTACCATTATAATTTTTATTAATAACATGCTAATAATAATTTTTATTATCATTACAAAGCTTTCTTACAATATTTTTTTACAATGATTTATTACAATGTTTTTTATAATAGTTTTTTTACGATGGTTTTTTTTTTATAATGGTTTCTTTCCTACCGCCTTTTAAGATTTATTGACGTTCTTAACTATTCCATTCTTCTATATAACGGAAAATGATAACTATATGTACTGATGTATACATCCATTCTCATGCTTTAATTTGAAAAGATTCCATCGATCATTGTATATGTTCTGGTAGTAAAGTGTTTGGGATTCATTCGCAATTCGAGATTCATGGCTTGAAGTTCTCTGGCAAAATGCCTTCCTTCCGAAGAACCTAAATCAGTATTGAAATCTCCGGCCAAGTCCGTTTTACATTCTTTATCGTATTCCAAAGTCCGAAAGATGGCTTCGAGTATATGATCAGTATTAAGGTTCGGTCACAAATCTATTAACCAACCCAACACAAACCCAATAACCAACTCAACCCAAACCCAATAACCAACCCAACACAAGCCCAATAACCAACCCAACACAAACCCAATAACTAACCCAACACAAACCCAATAAACAACAAACAAAAATAACCACTAAATTGCAAAGTGAAACGGGCATTTATAGTGTTTCAGCGCAAAATGGCAAAACGAAATTAATAGTTCTTCCGGGACAAAGCCCCTTTGGACTAATAAATAAAACATATAACAGAAATAATAATAATAAAATATTCTGAAAGTTGTCCGATTTCACATTACGACCAAACGGGCGTTTTGTTTTTCATTTATAGCCACACACACGTTTGGAGAGCGTCGGGAATAATTCTAGTTTGGGCAGAAAATATTTAAAAACCGCATACCTTTAGGATTTCCGACAGACAGTCTCACGCGCTGGAGATAAAAACGTTTTAGTCCCTACAGTGTTGCCACTACTATCTTTGAAATTGTTGAGTATTTTAATCAAAAATTCGTTTAAGTTTTACAAAATATGAAATAGACAATAAAACGAATTCCAAATTCGGGCTTTCAGATGTTCATATTCGGGAAGAGGGCTACGTTGCTCAAAATTTGATAGCTCTAGGTACCGTAGGTTTTTACAATACATACGCTCATGCAGATTCTTTATTATTTAATTTCTTTAAACATAATACAGAGCGATAATATGTGGTGGCAATAATTTGAAAAATGATTCAGACTTTTAGAGTGATTCAACGCAAAATCCAGTTTTGAGACTAATATCCCTTCTGGGCTTGGGCTACTAAAATAAAATTTAAATTTACTGCATATCTTACACTACAGCTGAAAATTTCAGAGTTTGCAAATTACACATGCAATCGTCTATCACTTTTTCTCTAAAACTGACATTTTAAGAAACTTCTTACTAGTTACCCTACCTATGAACTTCCTACTGCAGTCTTAGCAAAAAAAGAAGGATTTAATGCACTATGACTGTTGTGATTCTTACCGGCATAAATTCAAACATAGAACAGCTATGCAAGACTCTTCAGGCTCATTCATTTCATTAATATTAGTACCAGCATTCATTTAATTTTTAATTAATAAGATTATCTCAACTCTTATAAAGTTGAATTACTGAAAACAAATGCAAATTTTCTTTATTAACTTCGCAGAGTCTCATTCGTTTTAGAACATACAGTAAATCAAGAGTCTAAGTAAAACTAAACGACTTATCGCTATGCCTGCTTAAGCAACCAGAAACATAAGAAGGGTGTAAAAGATCTTTTCGTTAAGGACTGAAATAGCTGGCCAGAAGGCACTTCCGAAGCTTACAAACAAGCCAATATTTTTGGCTAGAAATCAAAAGAATTCGAATTTAAACTCAGTCTAAGTCTTAAATTAGCCAAAGGGTACACAGAAATGTTTAATGCGCAAGTTGGCTGTAATCTACACTGGCGTGACAACACATTCTGCAAGAATAAGGAAACGCCGTAGACAGGAATGCTGTCATAACTAGTAACGTGGCCTTCAACAGGTGGAACACGCTCTGACTAAAACATTTTCGAACCGCCGCTGAAATCCACGCGAGCTAAAATTTGCATTCTGGCAAGAAAACGAAATGGAGAAGTGACAGAAAAGTTTCGAAATGTGAAATAAACGCTTGATTAAAATAAACCTTACAATTTAACACAAATATAAATTAAATGAATTTTAATGAACTGTGTTTTAAAATATAAATATACTTAGAAACGCTGTTTTAGACATGTTTGTCTCATTCATATATCAGATAATCTCGAATTACTCCGAGTGTATTTACCTAGCGAGATTTTTCTACTTGCTGTAGGCTGCTGCTCCAAGTTCTTAGCTGAAAAAGTACCTGAGGCTTCTTTTTGTTTCGATTCGCAAACATCTCTGTAGCAAAGAACATCGTTTGACGTCTTTCGTGTCGTTTAATGTGTTGACATTTTTATGAGTATTTATTTCCGCGTTGAGATGCTCGCAATTATTTTCTGAATGCGTCATAATGGAAGCGGAGGTCTGTTTATGGATTATTATTATTTTTTTAAAGTACGCGATCCTTTTGGCTTAGACATTTTATATTTTAAGGCCTAACATTTGGATTTAAAAAGCGCTTTGTCTTGTGACAATATTAAAAATACTTTTTGCTTTGGGTTTCGTTATTTTAAGAATTAATACTACAGTGTACTCTCCATTATGCGATTCACGTAGCAGCGTTCATGCACGCACACTCATCGCTATGCGCGATGAATATGTAGAAAACAAATCGTGCAATTCCGAGCATGCTCTAAAATACAGTTGAATTGCGTTTTTAGATTAGTTTCAACGATTACCTTGTACAGTTTATCTTCATGTGCTCAGTCAATTACCTAATTGTGACTAAGTGGAAACAATAACTGAAGTTGTGTGAAAAAATGTTGAAAATTTAAAATTGTTTTAAAATATCGATCGAGAAAACATCAAGGAATGCTCAGACGGCGATTCGAATGAGCAACACTCTCAGTGGTTGAGTGATGCAGATATCATATCAAATGTCACAAGAATAGACAAAGCAGAGAGTAATGTTGAAAATACAAGTTAGACAAGAGATTCGTGATTATATTAGTCCCCAGACAGAACTGACTTCTGTTGAAACTCTGTTGCACTTCGTCCACCGATGGAGATACTAACATAGTGATAAATAACACTCATAAATTTAAATGTTCTAAAAAATAAAATAAAATTACTGATTTTTTTTAAGAAATACATGCCTACAATATGCAGGAAAATTGATGGTTTCGATTATAAGGCATTTTCTTCCTCCTTCCAGCATACCTTCGTGGTGTAACTGTAGTACTCTCGACGAGTATTCGAGAGGTCCAGGCAAGGGATGCAATCCCGGCAAGGGTAGTGCATATTTTACATGTCACCTGCTTTAAAAAAAAAAAAAAAAAAAAAAAAAAACAAAAAACCCAAAAAAAAAAAAAAAAAAAAAAA
>KK121374.1:169538-188333 GCA_000611955.2 Stegodyphus mimosarum | reverse complement strand
AAAAAAAAAAAAAAAAAAAAAAAAAAAAAAGAAGAAATTTCGTCTTCCCTCTTCGCTTGTTAGGAATTTCGTAGTTAGTTTTAATCTTAAGAGGTGAGCATAACAGACTCTCTCTGAATTCTTCACCTATAACTCTTAATTGATCTCTTGTTCAAACATAGAAGCTATGTGATTTCCCACATTACCGGCTTCTTCTAATTTTGCTTCGCATAGTTTTTTTAAACATGATTAATTTGTTAGATAGATTTTTAAAGCTAGTTAATCTTCCTTAGTTTTCTCCAAGTATTTTTCGCTATTTTTTTTATTTAGCAAATATTACTTGAGTGTCATCGATGCAGGATCGGCGCTAATCATTTAGCCATCCGCTGCTATTTCAACGAGTTCTGAGTTCTGCTGTTCGATGACTTAATTAAGTTCGAAAAATTTTACCGCCCCTATATTCTACTTTCCAGTGCCTCTCCTAAATTCTAAAATTTTTACCGCTTTTAAACTCTGATCCCTCCTGCTCCGGCACAAGCTGCACCATTTCTGGCTCAACCCTGGTTCGATGGGTAAGCTATTAAAACACGCATTTGTTGATCACGTTTTGAGGAAATGGGATCAGGTGATTGATCTTGAACGACATCGAAAGATTCTTTTTTAGTTAACAGCATTTCTAAACTTAAATTTCAACTTAAATTCCCATGTTGAATAATTTGCACGGTTTAGTTTCTTGATTTGTGGATTACTATTTTCCTGTATTTTGTTTTTACTGACATTTTCAGTTTCGAACAGAACTAACCCCTTTGTTTATACAAGTTTCGTTTTCAACCACAGGATTATTTATTTTTCAGTTATATAAAAAGCACATTCAACTTCAGAATCTGTTATTAGATACTTCTTACAGAAACACTTTAACACTGTAAAGGGGAAGTAAGAAAATAACCTTAACTTCGTACCTTATTGACAACATAATTTCATTTGAATTTCTCAAATCCACAGGTATAATAAAAAAATATTTATTTGACATAAAACTTACAAAAAAAAATAACATGGTTAATTTCACAGTTATATTTCAAAAGCAATGAGCTGTCTGACGTATTGTCTTTTTGCAGTAATGGGAAAGAAATGTACGGTTACTAGTCTTAATTAAAATTAGGTAAAATTGTTTGGTGAAAGGTAACTAGAATTAAACAATTATCGCTATTGATGTGATGAGTTCTTTTCAATCCGTGTATACTATTATGATTATCTGGGTTCAGCTGATAAATGTAAGATCCGCGGTTTGAATCTCGGGGAGAGTATATTTGCTTTCTGACATTACAAGGTAGTCTCCCGCCTTCTTCGCATGCCTTCGTGGTGTAGTGGTTAGCACGCTCGGCGCGTATTCGAGAGGTCCGTGGTTCGAGTCCAGGCAAGGGCATTACTCATTTTTCAGATCTTCCGCTTCCAAATAACCTAATGTCTCTACAACATTTCTGACATTTGCCGCTCAAACTTAAATTAGGTGGACGATAGTTCATCACCGTTTGGATATACTTGACAGAGTGGTGGATAATAATTCGTCACCATTTGGATCTGGTTGACAGTGTGGTGGACAAGAATTCGTTTCCGTTTGGATATGTTTGATGAAAAGGGAGATGATAATTCGTCACCAATTAGATATGGTTGAAAGAGTGATGGAGAATAATTCGTCACCACTTGGATTAGGTTGACAGCATGGTGGACCAGATTTCGTCACTATTGGGATATGGTTGACAAAGTGGAGGATTATAATTCTTCACCATTTGGATATCGTTGATAAAATCTTATGTTTTTCCTCAACCTCCACTTAAGTGGAGAAGAAATACAAGGTTGGATTTGGTTTATTTCATTGTGGTAAAACACGCTATGTGATTAAAATGAGGAGTGCCTTTATGGAGGACTATCTAAATTAAACAGACTCCTATCCAGTTACAGATGGGGAAAAAATGAAAACTCCTATGCAGCCAGCTCGCTAGCCTAGAATGGAATCGAGTTCAAATTACCAGTGTTAAGCGACTTCTCCTCTCGGCTGCTGGTATTCACATCTATTTTTTCGAAAGACTTAAATCGTCTTTGCTAACTGTGGTTTAGCTTCTTCGAATAACGTACTTCATTGATATATTTTTAAATACATTTAATTTAGGAAATGTCCAACTAATAAACTCATGTGCATTTATAGTATAATATCAGTTACTAAAATTTCTAACACCATCTCTTGCGTACTTGGTGCAGAAATATTTTATTTTTAGTCCAAGGGGGGTTTGTCCTTGAAGGACTATTGTTTTCGTTTTGCGATTTTGAGTCGGAAACATTAAAAGTCTGAATCACTTTTCAAACTGTTGCCACCAAATATTGCAGCCCTGCATTATATTTAAAGAAATTAAATAATGAAGAATCTGCATAAATGTATGTATATTTCTCCAAATGTGATAAAACAAGGGTACCTAGAGCCATCCAATTTTGAATAACGTAATCCTGCTGCGAATATGGACATCTGGAAGCCCAAATTTGAAATTTGAGGTTTGTTTTATTATCGATTTCATATTTTGTAAAACTTAACGAAGTTTTATTAACAATCTCAAGGATTTCAAAGCGAACAATGGCAACGTTGTACAGAAAAAACATTTTTATCGGCAGCGCGTGAGCCTGTGTAAATTTTTAAAGATACGTTCAGTTTAAAATTATTTTACGATATTGATCTTGAACTGAATTTTATGGTTTAAGCGCGAAGAACATGATATTTAATAAATAAAGGTAAGACACAAAATGTTAAAGAAAGGTAATTTTGGGCATAATTTAAAATCTGAAACATTTCAGATTTTCTTTTCATTTTTGTATCTTGGTTTCATATTTTATTTTATTTTATTTTTTTTTTCATTTCATCGTTTAACAATGGTTAATGATTTTCGTTCGTACCAGCGTTATACAATGAAAGAAGACTTTTGTAGTGGAGGGAATCAGAGGGAAAAGAAGATCAAATCTACACAGCTTGCGGGAGCCAAGAAGAAAAAATAAACGCCATTGAGGAGAAGAATAAAAACCAAGATAGAATGGTGAAAAAGACATCGAATCTGAAATGAGACTGCTATGTTCGAATCTCCTTCTTTTTGTCCATTCTAAACTTGGAGAAGAACGTCTACTTTTGGAATTCAGCTCATCAAAAAACTCGGGGCCAGTCTTAAAAAGAGAAGAAAATGTCGCGCGGGTTTGTTATTGTTGCTTGCTGTAGTTGGTAGCTTACTCCAGTTTCTTTGGTGAAATACCGGATAATCCCTTTTCTCTTGTGGAAATAGGGAAACAGACTATGCGTTCTTGTCACAGAACAAACCATGTTTTTCTTAGCTTTTCGGTTCTAAAGAGATATTTTGGCTCTTTATTTAAAAGTGCTATGAAATCTTATACTTTCTCATTCAAAGGAAGATTGAAAGGTTTCAGTTTAACTTCTCCGAACTGAATATTTTCATCTACTATTGTGTCCAATTTACATTTTTATTTGCGCATAATTGTTTATTTATTGCATATAAACGACGAAATATATATATCTTCGTATTTATATATCATTCGTACACTCATAGCTACAAAATTTTGCGCACTAAGAAAGAGTTGTTAAAATATATCGAAATTTAATATATATATATGAGTGCAACGTTGGTATAAGTAGACGATTTCAAAATCCTAGCAAAAAGATAATTTATTACATTATAAACCACAAATGAATGAGGAGTTTAGTACCATTTTCGACTACCGTTACGTGCGAGCATTGAGACATACAGGTCTTGTAGGTTGTCCTGGGTCATCTCATTCCATAATCACTGTAAGCGCCAGACTCCAAAGTTATCACGGACAGGTTCTGTTGGTAAAAAAGCTGGGGCTGATTCAGATCAGAAAGGCGTATAATGAGACGGATATATTCCCGTGACACTGTACGTGGGCGAGCATCGTCCTTTTGAAAAATACCTGCTGGGAGACCTACCATAAATGACAACATATGTGGCTGAACGAAATCATGAACGTAGCGCTGGATTCTCATGGTGCCTTGGATCAATACTGGAAGTGATTGGGTGTTGCGTGAGATGGCACCTAATAGCACCAGTTGTGAGAGCTGTGTGCCATTGTAAAGAGAAAGCAGTATTTCTAATCATTGCATATCTGCCTGATATGCACGTCCATGCCAAGAGTTATATTCCAACAATTATTTCTTAGCTCTCAAATTTTTATGTTAGTTTGATTTGCCTATTTGTTAGTTTGTCATGGCCATTTCCAGAATATCTAAAAAGGTTTCATGGGAAAGATATTCATTGTCGATGTGGTCAGGATGCATATGGAGCATCTAATGGACATTACATATGGGACTGTGCCTTAACGAAGGAAATTAGAGGAGAATATTTTCGAAATATATCTATAAATAATGAAAATATCTATATAGCAATAATAAAGCTAAATTAGGACTTATGAAAATTATTACCAATTTGAATAATTATGTATATTTCGATCCTTTTGTTTAATTGCTTAGATTTTTAAGTTGAATTGCATAAATTATAATGTAATTTGTATATATACAATGTATAATTTACTGAAAATTGTAAATGCTTATTGTTCGTTAAGCTAGGCAATATTTGTATTTTATAATTGTTGTTTAGGTTAGCAGTTGTCTTTAGTTGAATTTAGTCGCTTTATGTTAAGAAATAAGTAGTTTCTATTCTGAATGAAGGTCGAGATGACCCGTTGGCGGCGCCGAGACATCTCCAGCGGAGGATGAGTTTTTGGACAGGTTGTCCTTATTCTGTTGTAGTGTTATCCAGTTATCTTTCAGTTTGTTTCTTTTAAATTGCCGGTTGTGCCAATTTTGGCGGTACGGCTTATTTTCTTAGATTAGATTAGATTGCCTCTTTGTCGTAGCTTTCACCTGATTTTTTAAGTTAGAAATGTCTCCAGCGGAATTTTTCCGAAATCCTTTGCTAAAGTTACATTTAATAAGGTTACGCTACCACAGCATTTATTGTTCATCGTTAAATAAATGGTGCGCAGTTATGATGAAGTATTAGAAATTGTGATTTGACAGATGGAGTGGCAAATTGTAATTTGGCAGATATATGCAAATATATGCATATATAATAAAACGATAATAATTATATCAAAATTAGATCATAAAATTGACCAGCTTTCCAACAGGAAATATTCAAATTAAAATTAAAACAAAAGGAATTAAAAAGTGAAGCGAAAATAATTCAATAAAATTAAGGAAATATAATAAACTGGATATCAAATATATAACATTATTGAAAATTCATTCGTCCTTCTTCAAAGAGCAGACGAAGTTGTCGACCGAACCACGTTTCTGAATTATATCTAAACGATTGTGAATTTTCAAAATAAGAAGTAAAAGAAAGTGCCGATTAAAAATATTTAATTAAAATAATTTAAGTACTTTAAAAATGCAACAAAGTACATTTTTTTAACATTTTGAATTTAACTGATTGTCATGATATAATATGCTCCTACATGACCCTAAAATAAAAGTTTCAAAAATAAAAAATAAATATTAAAAGATGAATACTCGATTAGGAAACCAGAGAAAAACACACTAAGCTACTAAAGAAATGTGCTAAATACTAGATTTCTAACCAAAGAATAAACATAATTGCTAAAAAGGCTTTGTAAACTAAATGAGCCATGTTAAAACTAAAAATATTTCAAGTCAAAATTTGAATCAAAGATAATATGAATTAAAGATAAATTAAAATGGCAAATATGCCTAGAAACTGGAGAATTTTTTAATGAAATCGAATCAATTAACTTAAAAGGAAAATTAAGACGAAATTAAATCTTAATTGAAGTGGGACGTCTACATGCAAATCTTTGCAACTGCTGAGAATACTCCTAAAAAAAAGTCGAGTTCAGCGGGTTGTTGCTGCTGAGAATTTGGTTTAGAAAATTATCGATTTGAATGTGTAAACTTGAAAAGGATTAAATTTCGTTATTAAATTAAATCCTAAAATTAATAGGAATAAATTTCGTTAAAATTAGTAGGCTAACTATTTAAAAATTAGGGATAAGGAATCAAAATTTTTAATTTTTTTTAAATTATTAAAAGTAAACTGGAATGATGTAGGATGAAATGATGAGTGTTTCATGCATCTGACTGTCTTAAAACATATTTTTTGACTGCGCTGATAACCCTGGCACTTGTGGTAATGCACTTACTGAGGTTGTGAACGATATTCTTCGACAGGCCCTTATATTAATATAAATTAATTCAATAATTCAATTTGTACATGTTTTTTCCCTCTTCATTCTTACAAGTTCTACAAGAAACATTGACAAGGAAATGACTGAGAGCTTCTGAATTCACTGAGTTGTTTAACTCTATATCAGGGAATTTTTAAAGCTTTAAGTTCTTCCTCAATTTAGGAAATAGACGTATTCGAAAGTAGTTTTTTTAGAACCACTTTTAAGGGTTTATCCGATTTTAAAGTGTAAGTGTGAAACGACAAGCCGATAGCTTGTAGGTGCTTTTAATTCTTTACAGTAATTATCTGCTACACACACTGGAAAATGAATTAGAAAACCAATATCAATATGTTATTGGAATACCTTTTGCTTAAATAACTGCTCTGATTCGCTTGGGCATCGAAATTACATCCTTCTGGAGTCATTTACGTCCAGAGAATACCATGCATTGGCTGCGCAGCTTTTCAGACCTTGTAAATTAGATGGAAGAGCAGAATGCTATCAGATGCGCCTTTCCACCATATCCCACACATTATCTATGTGGTTAAGATCCAGACTATGTGATGGCTAAAGAAGGTGTTGGAAGTCAGACTGATGTTCAGCGAACCGATTTTGAACACTTCTGGCACGATGTATCACCAACAGAGTAAAAAAGCAAAATTGTAGGGTACATTTGATCTGCCAATATATCTAGGTATCTCATGGCTGTTTTTTTTATCCTCGAAGAACACCAGGACACCATTTCCATGGCAGCAGAACGTGCCCCATATCGTGATATTTCCAACAGACACTTGCACAGTCCGAGTAAGGAAGGATGGATTCACGGCTTCATGGGGTTCTCTCCAAATTCGACGTCTTCCGTCAGTGCAAAATAAGGTGTAGCGTGATTTACCGACCACATTACCCGTTTCCAGTCCTCGGATGTCCAGTGTCTTCTTTCCCGACACCAGTGCAAACGCATTCTTGCATATCGGGCAGAAATAAGTGGTTTTCTCACAGGCAGCCGATTATGCATTCCTATCCTCTGCAATTCTCTGTGCATGGTTCGAGCTGAAACCTGTTGGAAAGAGCCTTGGGTGACGATCTGTGTCAGTTGAAGCACAGCAGAGTCCCTGTTCTGTCATCGTCAGAGACGACACCGTTCACTCTATTGGGAAACTGTGCTCGAACCGCTGCTATGTCTTCTAGAAAAGAACTGTGGGTTCTGACTCCAACTTTTGAAAACCTTTGATATGGCTGCTTTGGAGAACGCAGTGAGATTTCCTGTCTTCGAAATCGAGGTCTCTGCTAAACGAGCTCCAACTATAAACCCTTTTTCTAATGGTGAAAATCTGTCGTTTTCCCCATTTTATTTCATTCAACCTGAAAAGCACTCTTAGACCTTACTTACACTAGCATTCTAATCACGTGTAACAGAAGTAAAAAAAAAATTGCATAAGTATTGATATAAAGGATTTCGCTTTTTAAGTCACCCATGAACTTCTACTACAAAGAGGTTGAAGCTTCTGAGCTTTTTCTAATCTATGTGTTCTTTCGATATGAATAAGGGCTTGATTTTATTCGCATTATTATTTGGTATAACAATTTGAGGTCTCGATTACCTCAAACTGGAGGAAATAAACTTCAGAAAGCTGCCAGTAAATGAGCAAAAAAATTAATAAATTTTTACAGGTGTTAATTTAAAATAAAACAGTAAATAAATAAAAAAATTGAAAGCTGTCCGATTCTATATTACACCCAAAGAGGTGTTTTTTTTAAGTTTGGTTGTTACCTTTATTTATTAAATATCATGTTTTTCGCATTTAAACCATACAATTCAATTTAACAGCAATATCACAACAAAGAAACCTGGCGCATAAAATATTCGACTGCTTGAAGATGCACACGATGTTAATGTTAATGGAACGCTTTGAAATCGTTGAGTTTGTTAATCAAAAATTCGTTAAAGTTTTACAAAATATGAAATATATAATAAAACAAATCCCAATTTCCAAATTTGGGCTTCCAGATGCTCGTATTCGAGTAGAGGACTATCATTCAAAATTTGATGTTTCTAGAAATTGTTGTTTTTTCACTATGAGAGAAACATACATAGATTCATGCACATTCTTAATTATTTAATTTCTTAACATTTGTTGGCATTCAGACATTTTGTAGTGAACCAATGCAAAATGCCAAAACGAAAATAAAAGACCTTCTGGGCAACTATACTTTTGTGCCAAAAGGATGACATTATATGCAAAATGAAACTAAAATTTAGAGCTGATTATATTAGCACCTCCTCAAAAGTATATTATTGAATGCAATGTAAAATTCAATTTTTAATGTCAATGAGAAAAGAAAGATGGCGCCACTGATGTCATCTTATCCAACTGAAGACTCGTTTGCCATTGAAATCGTAGCTTTGTAATAGCGAAGAATTAATAATTTACAAATACATAAAAAATTCACAGCAATACCATTCTATTATTAAATATTTAATAATACAAGATTAACAATTAAATATTTAGTAATATCACTGTCGAAACATATTTAAATATTTAGTAATATCACTGTCGAAACATATATATGTTTCTACGACACTACTTGATTTTCACGGCCTCCGCTATAAGCAGGTAAATTATGTAAAAAGTACTTTCACGAGTTTGATGAGAAATGCGATATTCTAATAACCTTTGTTAAATTTAAACATTGCAAAATAACATTGTCAAATTAGGCAAAAAATGGTACTTTCAATATCAACTCCAATTTGTCGAATTTGAAGAACCGCGTGATAACGTAATAGTCTTTTTTCAATTTAAACATTATAAAAAAAGGCTGACATTTTTAATTTACCGAGGAGTGAGGAAGATGCGTACCATTTTTCCAGCAAAAAGATATATTATCTCACAATCGAATATATATAAATGCCATGAGATGAAACTATACGTAAACAAAAGTATGTGGAGCTGAAAAATCGATGAAACTCTTCTTGAGAGATGTTCAGCCCACCAGCGGCCGAGCGGTAAAGACGCTGAACACTGGTAGTTCGGTCCGAGGTTCGAATCCCGCGAACGGGCAGGCTGCATGGGCGTTTTCGTGGTTTTCCCCATGTGTAACGTGTATACGAGCCAGTTTCCCTTAGAAAGTCCTCCACGAAGGCATCCCTCCCTTTAGGCAGATAGCCCTCGTGTGCTTTGCCATAATTGATTAACCTAACCTGAGAGATGTTCATTGATGCTTTACCCTCCCACAGTGGAAAATATTTGAAGTGATTCTTAGAGGTCATAATGCAGCAGAGTCCTTCAATATTAGTCATTCACGTTAAAGCAACGTAACAGCTGCTGGGAACTGCCAATGGTTTGGTTTATGTGATTACGACAAAGTTTTCAGAGTTGTTTGCCTAAAGGGAGGGATGCCTTTGTGGAGGACATTCTGAGGGGAGCTGGCTCATATACACGCTATTTATGGAAGAAAGTCATGAAAATGCCCATGCCACCAGCCCGAATCGAAACCTAGAACCGAACTACCAGTTTTTAGCAACTTTACCTCTAGGCAGCTGGTGGGCTGCGAACTACGATTGACCCTTATGATAGTTTTAAGTAACTTCACTGAACATTCCTCTTTTCAGTTATTGAATTATCTTGGCACAGGCAGAGATAACAGAAAATAATTGCATTTAGCAATAGTTCTGAAATTGTTTTGGTGAAATTATTGATATCGTTCGTCCAACCTTCAACCACACTCAAGTAACTTTATCATTTTTCAACATGAACTAATTTTATTTCTGTACCATCATCCAAACCATCAGCATCACCAGTATTATTTGTTATGATGTAATATTCAATCAAAGAACGTTATATCATATGTAAAATCGTCCGCATCAATGAAAGGCATTTTGTGAAGTTTTGGGTGACGAAACGTTGGCATTTCTGCATTGTAGCGGTCAACGTAAATTTCTGAAGCTGGGTCACCCTCGCTAAAGTATTGGGTCGTCCGAAAAGTTGTGAGGTTTTTGATCAGAAATATAAAGGAACCGTATAAAACATAAGTATATGGAAAGCATCATTTTATTCATTTGAACTTTTCCCATCTCTCCAGCAGCTAAAAAATTCCTTTTTTTCAAAAAAAAAAAAAAAAAGAAAAAAAAAAAAAGACGTATAAAAAAAAAAAAAAAAAAAAAAAAAAAAGACGTTAAATATAATTAAAGAAAAAAGTTATTAGATGCTTTTTGACAATCTCCGAATAAATAAACTCCAGGTTATTCAAAGAATTTTGAAGTGACCTGATGAGATTAAAATCTAAGGCGGGTTAGGTAATGAATACGTGGAGCGACGCAGAACATTCCAATCGTATTCAACAAGTTTTTGTCTGCCATTCATCGAAATGTGAGGTCAAGTATTGCCATGATATAAGACAACATCTCAACAGTTCGGGAGTTCTCGGCTCTTTGCTTCAATTTCTGAATTTTAAACTGTCATTTGGGAAGAATATTTTCCTTAAATTATATTCTGATTTCGTGACAAAAATTCACAGTGTACAATTCGTTTGTAGTCTGACTGTGCAAAAACAGTCTTAGTGTTATTAAAGGAGGTTTTTTTGGCATACGCCATAATCGTTTTCCTATAACATTTTTCTATAGAAACCAGTTCTTATCTTCTGTAATGAGAAGCTTGAAAAAAGAAACTCCTTTAGTTTTTTAACAAAAAATCAAGTGTCAAAAGTCGAGCAAGCAAGCATATTCTGTTCTATTGAGTATGGGATACTACATAAGTTGTAGTAGCTTATACCCAGTCTTCTTCACATGATCATATACTGTCCTTTTTGGAATATCTAGTTTACTGTATAGTTCCTGAGTTGTATAACTTCTTTTTAAAAGTCCTTGCTTACAAAGGATTATCGTTCAGTGCAGCCATTAACTTCGCGGCTGAAATTTCCAGGCTTTAACTTTTCAAACCACCTTCAGATTATCTAATTAAAGGCAGCATTGTTTTCGTATACAGCATACATTTTTAAGCAGTATGACTCGCATTTGTATTTTTCTTTTTTAAAATAAGAGTTCTGTGTTTTATATTTTTAGCACTTCACGGAAACAGAAATTGTGCTACAATACATTCTAGGAATACATTCCAGGATTACATAACGTGAACAGAAAAGACAACGTTTGCTTAGATTGGTGAACAGAAAAGACAACGTTTGCTTAGATTGGTGAACAGAAAAGACAACGTCGAACGTTTGCTTAGATGAAAGTCACTCATTATCAACAATAGTAAAATAATTAAAAAAAAGCGCAGTTCAATTTGAAAAGCCACAGAATTTTCAGGATGATTCAATAGTTTCCTTTGAAAAGGCAGCTCTTGGTAATAAATGAGAATCATTGAATTGCTCGTGGCGAAGTTGTCTTGCACTCGTCTTCGCAGCTTGCACTAGATTGTAAGCCCATTTGTCTCGCTTCAGGGTACTGTAGATTTCGTAACGTCCGAAAACCTTAATATAGAAGTTTCACTTAAAAAAACATATGGGCACTTTTTGAGTTTTATTTTGAAATTTTCGAAATCCGGCTTCTTACATGAAAAAATTTGTTATCCGGAAACTCGTTATTCAAATTCGGAGCTAACCAATGGCTTAATAGATAAAGTCTTTGTGCATTGGTAATTCAACCCAAATTCAGATCTCGGCGAAAAGGCTGACTTCATGAGGGAGTTTTGTATTTTAATAAAACATGATAGCACAAATACCTTTAAAGTTTCATCTTAATCTTCACGAAGGAATCTCTTTCCTTCCAAGACAGCTTTCGTCTGCTTTGTCATAAATCCAATCCAATCATCACTCGTATTCTAACGTAGAAATTTATTATATACGTCAAATTTAGGCGATCACTAACATAATTGCAGAGAGGCTAAATTCTACTGGAAACTATTAGTTCGTTCCATTTCCTAGTTCCTGCAGTTGAGTTATTTGCTTTCACGAGATTATCTTCATGTGCAACGAAAATAAATTTCAGCTAGTCTAAGAAGATTCTTTGTGAAAGTATTTTTCGCCAGAGAGAATTACCCATAATGTGCTTTTTTATAGTAATTAAATAATAGACTTGAAACTTTAATCTAGATTTGTACGTTACCATTCTTGTACAAAAATTTCCTATTTAAAAAAAAAAATTAAAAAATATACCTTACAATTTAAAATTTTTGCAGTGTTTTCAAGTAGAAAATATCCTTTTAATTGATAATAGATACAATAAAACGGAATACAGAATAGATTTAACATCAGATGAAGTATTAATTCATTCCAGAATCTAACGGTCTAGTGACATATACCGTAACCATATGGGCACAGCCTATATGCTTACGGTTAAAACCAAACATCTCAACAACGTTTTTGCTTACTTTTGTCTGCAAGGTATGTAGCACTGCGGTGACTGTCGCAGCAAATGTTATAGCAGGTTTTTTCCATTATACGTCCAAGCAGAATAAGATGGAGCGTACCAGTTAATCACACAGCTCGGCAGCACAGCAACCTTTGGCCCCGAGAATCTTTTTCCGGACCTATACAATCACTACGATCCCACATTCCTCGTATAATAAAAAGTCAAGTAATCAACGAAAGAAAGTGCCTAACACATACCTATATGAGGCTGATCTTCTGCCAACTAAATACCCGGACGGCTTAGACATCAACAAAGGAGACGGATGTGCCTTTGTCTATTTGAAACATAGTATTGCGATCACATGCCATTGTAAACAACATCTCAACTCTCACAATATTATTTTCTATGCAGAGGCAATATCAATAGCCAACGCATTCAAATGTATAATTGTAGATAGCACACACCATCCACACATTTACACCAACAGATATCCTCAAAGTACGCCATCGTCAGTAGTACCTATGCGTTACCAATTATAATCGAAATACAGCATGATGTACGAAGACTGCAGCGGCACCACATCAGTCGTCATTGGACAAAAGCGCATGTAGGCGACAAAATCACCAATAAGCTCGCAAAGGGGCTGCAATGACAACAACGTCAACGTCTAAGATATTCCACTATCCTGTTAATATCCTAAGCATCAACACAAGAGGAAAGTCTACTCCTAACTAGAAGAATGGAATACCTTAAAACAAGGAAGGGGCATACATTATCATACATCAAAAAATACTCATCAAAAGATCTTCATTCCACAATTAACACGCTTCATCAGCGGATATGAATTCTTCCAGGCACATTTCTACAGATTTCAAATCTGATTATTGCGTAAGTAGCAGGCAAGGTACCCCAGAACACTAGTTATGAAACTGACAAATAACAGAAAGGCTGCGTATTCAGTTTCCAAATAAAGCCCAAAGTTTCCAAACAAGCATTCCGTAGATATTTAAATAAAGAACACCACTTAATACAGAAAACCTTCAAGATAATGTGCGTGCTTTACAATCACGGAGGACTGTGTTGCCTTACGAATTAAAATAACTCAGGGTACAACAGTTTACTATGGCATTTATTTTATAGCATAAAAATGTTTTCTAAGCGGGTAATATGCTAATGAAAGTTTTCTACATAGTGTCGGGGAATCGCTGTAAAACAAAAGATATATGAGGTGATGGGACTTTGCTTATGGACGTACGAACTGATGTTTCACGTTATGAATAAGAATGTTCTACATTTGTCCCATACTAGTTCAGTACTTTACGCATAATCAAGAATCAAATTTATTACTTCATTCATACACGGTGTATTAACTATATAATTAATGCATATAACAATGTTGTACTGTGTGAATTCCCCTTTATTTTACTGCCTAATTACCTTACTGCATCCTGTTATACGTTACTGTATTTTTTAGTGTATTATTATGTGTATAATCTTAGTACGGACCAGCCTAAGCATATAACCTACAGCATTATAGCTGCCTGCTATCAGATGAACAGTGGGAATGCAATTACAGATATACAGTGCTTTTTCTCGCCTGCTACAGACGCTTGCCTCCATATCGGGCAGTCTCCACTTGTTTTGGCGGATGTAAAAATATAACCTTCTAATGTTTTCTTGGCTTATTAATAAAGATGGCACAGAGGAGGTTCAAAAGTTTATTGTATCGCTTAGTTTAAGCATTCAGAAATGAGAGCCACGTGAGTAGCTACTTATCAAAACTTAAAATAATTTATAGATATGATCACGCTTAATAATATTACAATAAACAAAATATAATTTATCAGTTAATAAAGAGCGTGCGGATGAAATATGTTCTAGAGTGTACAGAAATTTGTAAATAATAATATTAATAATTTACATGTTTTCTAATAGCATCGTCCATAAGATTATATATTTTTTCCACGGAACATTGCTAACATAACAGCTGAAAGTGCTATGCTGTTATGGAACGATTTATGCAAAACTCCTATGTTTGTTGGTGGTAACTTGAATATTAACGTTTCTACACAAAAAGCGTAATCATTCATCAGCTTGCTTCAAGATAAGTGGAAATTTCAATTTCGTACAACCCTAATGTTAGGGACTACAACTGATGCAGTACTTCGAGTAATTTCAGTCTAGATAATTTGATACTTTGTGATATATTGGCATTCAGCAGAATGTTATCCTACTGCTCTAGTTCTATTAGTGATCCCAAACAGAGCATGGTTTTTGTGATTTCGGCAGTGAGGTAATCTCCAAATGAGATGCACATGAGAGAGAGAAGAGAAATATGAAGCTCCTTGCTTCCTGATTGAAGAGCAGACAGCTAGTAAGCTGCTCTTACAGGAGCGCCGTTGTCGAATCAGAAGAGACGTGGAAGAGCAGCTTGCCAATTTATATAGGAAGGGTGTGAAATATGCAAAATACAGAAAATTGAGAATATGTATATTATTTACAGTAAATTTAGTTCCTGTGATAACAGGACACATTAAATTGAGGCTTGCGGGCAGTCGTATATCCATGGCTGCTAGGCCAATCAGCTAGCGGTATCGGCAGTAGAACACATAGTTGCAAAGTACATGAAGATTGCCATAAAATTTAAAGATAAATGCAAAATAGGTAAAATGACCACTGAAAGTTTTCACAAAATTGTGTTCCATAAGATGGAGCTACGAGAGAGTATTTAACGATCATTTCAGTCTAGAGTCTAGTCTTCAGTCTTTTATAATACTGTGATGTTAATATTCATATTAATTACATAGAAGTTTCATTTCAAACCTCGTGACTTTTCAAGCACACTCTTTTTTCCCCAAATTTTCGGTTATTAATTTTTTCAAGGTTATAAGGTTTTAGAGGCATTAAGGTGTTTTCCAAAAGCAGGAGAAATGAAAAATGAGCAATACCTTCGCCGGGACTTGAACCACGCACTTCTAGAATGCGCGCCGAGTGTGCTGACCACTATACCACGAAGGCATGTTAAGAAGGCGGAAGAAATACCGTATATAACCCCCCTTTTAAAGGGCGGCTGGAGAATAGTGGACCCAATTGCCAAATCCTAGTAGTGAAGAACATCATTCACCACTTTTTTCAGTTCGGGCGCCACTGTAGAGACATTATGTATTTTTTAAAACAGGAGAGAGGAAAAAAGAGCAATGCCCTCTCCGGGACTCTATCTACGGGCCTCTCGTATACGCGCCGAGTGTGCTTGACCATTACACTACGAAAGCATGCCAAGAAGGCGAAAGAAACATCTATGAACATCTTACAAGGTCTAACTGCATGTTAATAAGATGTCAGTAAATAACCTATGACGTCTTAATAAGACATCATAGGTTATGTATTGGTATTTCTGACATGTGAGTTTACAAAATAAGCAGAAACTTTAGAAACGTAAAAGTAGGAAAGGGTCAAATGAGGCGTTTTAATAGTATCTAAAAGAATTTCGAAAAGATCTGTTTGCGAAGAGACATTTCTTTTTCTTCTCCTTTTCTGAACTTTACTTGCAATTAACAAACCAAACTTGGATTCAGTGGAGTAACTGCAAACAACAGTTTACAAACATAATTGATTTTAAGTGCTGAACCATTATTTTAAAGCCAGAATTTTAACTTTAAAGACTGTATTGAAATAACGCATTTTTTTGGTGTGAAATCTCGTAGTGTATTGGTCTATTGGAAGATTCATAGTTTGAATTCGAGCGAGGACGTCGATGATTTTCGTCTTTCCTGACTTTTAACAAACTGAAGGATGCTTTGAAAACCATGTTTGAAGAAATGTGTTCTATATTTGTTTGACAATGAATTATGAAATTCTCCAATGACAACTGAAAATAAATCGCTTCAATAATATATTAACTCCGGAATCGAATGTTTTCGAGACTTTAAACCTTTAGATTCAGTACTTCCAATAAAATATTCGAAGAAAGTAAATCTGCTTTTTAAGCTTGCACTGTCACTATAAATTCTTGGATACGTCAGAAATGTTTAAAAGGAACCTGAGGAGATTAGTAGACGAAGAAGGAGAAGGTGAACAGGATAGCAAAAAAATGTCGAAATCAGTCATTATTTAGGTAATCCTAAATACTACTCATCTCGGGTGAGATACTAAGATCATCTGATCCTTTATGGTGGCCTTATGTACTGTACAGTCTTCATAAATATATTAGTCCAGGTTGCTCGCAACACGGAAGTCACTACAACAATCTCAGTTACGCTGAAGAACATTGAACAGAGGCTTCGAAAGGATTCATGCCCAGAACCGACAATATGTAGCCTAATGACCAACATTTCAAATTTTCATATGTCCTTTCTGAGTAACACCCGCTCCCTCTGTTACCCCGCCAATAAAAAATTCACCTAATGTTGAACAATTGTTCGCTGACACGAAGAGAATGACATACTGGAACATGCTGTGGTTATTGTGTGATGGACAATAATGTGGCCATACATTTTTGATAATGTAGACTGGCTAGTAACAGTTTCATCCTTTAGGCAAAACTAAGTTCCATTAGTGCAGCTATCATCCGTGCCAATCACTTTTCTCTCTGTAATCATTTGCTTCTACTCGGATGTTAACCTGGCAGCTATGATGGAAACCGAAGCAACTATTCTTTTATAAGGTATATGAAAAAGTGTTGCCCTTTCAAATTTCATCAAATCTTACTTGAGACCCAGCTTATACAGAAAGAAAGAGTAACGAAAAGGCTCATTAGATAGTCAAATTCGCTGCCACATTTGGATATGATCCTAAAAGAAAATTCATTATCTCATTCTTCCATTTAAAAAAATATTTTTCAACTTTTGTTTCCTCACAAATGGGAAGAAAGACGGAACATAGATTTGATTGAAAGAATATTCAGATTCTTTCCAGTCAGCATCAATTTATTCAATACTAGATGAGCACTTGCACAGTTTTTGAGGATAAGTCCACATTTATCATTTTTTTGTACCGCCTTCGCCTTAGATACAAGCCAATACCGTTAGAGACATCGAAAATCTGTTCACCTAACTGACTGTCCTGAGAGAAGGTCAATGCATTTCAAGAAATCGACAGGTATTTACACTGCCGCGCGTTTCGCAAACGCAGTAAATAATTGTATAGCTAAGACGAAAATAACGTAGCCCATTTGTTTTGCTTCCAGTTTGTTTTAGCACTCCATTTTCACATCGGGCTGTTATAACGGAAATCCTTTATCAATCTCAATTGAGCTGTTACGATATGAGTAGTTTTGTTTCATTATGTTTATATACATATATATATGCAATGTTTTTAGTTATATATTTCCTCTATGAAACTTCTCTTTGTATAGCATTTCATTTCATATAGTTGCTTTGTTTGAAATTTTTTCACTTAATTTAGATTGTTGTAGAGACATTAGGAATTTTGATGCTGAGAGACATGAAAAATGAGCAATGCCCTCACCATAACTCGAACCACGGATCTCTCGAGTACGCGCCGAGCGTGCTGACCACTACAACACGAAGGCATGTTAAGAATGCGGGAGAAATACCTTGTACTGTAATCGTGTATAATATTGTATAATATGTCTGTGTATAAATATTTATTTTTAAAATGTATGTACAAGTGTAAAGGTATCTGTGTAGATAAGCGTATATGTATGGAATATACTGCTTTTACTACAACTTAAATTTATCTCTGTGTACTACTACTGTATGTACTTGTATATGAAAACTTTCGTTTTATTTTTACATTTTATAAGTTTTAACTGCATTTATAGATGCATAATGTATTTTTGTTCTTGTATGTGCCTGTGTTATATATGTATGCATAAAATATATATTACATAAAATATGTAATGTAATGGACATATTTCTTTGTACTGCTCATAACGATAAGAATTATAAGATCTTTTTAACTGTAGCTATTCAGTATAGGTTCAAATAATATCTGCTATGCCATCAGAGCTCTAGGCTGTGGTATAGTACGTGTTTTAATCTCTATGCTGGAATGGCGCTCAAATTCTGTGCGAAATTATGTCTGGATTGGAAATCATTTCGGCAATGCAAACTGCAAAGCCTACTTGAAGTTTTTTAATTTTCTCCGCATGTATGGTAAATATAAGCCAGTTGTCCAAAGTGATCTGCATAAAGTCTTCCTTTCCTTTCAAAAGACGAAGTGTGTTGCAAAAAAAAAAAAAAAAAAAAAAAAAA
>KK121374.1:159249-169503 GCA_000611955.2 Stegodyphus mimosarum | reverse complement strand
AAAAAAAATAAAATAAAATAAATAAATAAATAAAAAAAAATAATCCAAACTTAACCGAAGTGTACTCTGATTTTTAGTTTATATTGATACAATTAAGAAAACTGGGATTTTAGTAATAATTAGCATGTGGGGGTTTACTTATTTAATTCCAATGTTCAATCTCATAACCCCACAAACACTAACAAGCGAATAATCGCTTAAGTACGTGAATAAACACGTAAGACTTAAGAAGGGTTAACTACCCTTTCTTTCTCAGAATATTTACAATCAGTTCCTAACTCGGAGCTTACACAAAGCCTCCACTTGGGCTTGAACTTATGAAATTAAATTAAAATAATAATTATGAAGTTAAATTAAACTACGCTTAACTAAAGCTATCTGAAAGATATAGCGGAAGCTATCAGAATTCTATGTAGTTGGTCCCTAAATATTAATTAAATCGGCGAGGCCAAGCAAGGGCCGAACGTAGTAGCTAAGAGAGAATATAGCCAAATGCCAAACGCCCGCTAGTCAGGAAAATCAGACTCTCTCTGTAGAAGTAGGTGAAGCATCGACTAAAACAGTACTCTTCCTCATTTGCATTCACCGAGTTTCTGAAATTATCTTTTGGTAGGAAATTGTAAGTTGAAGTTAGAATGAATAGGAAAGAGGCATAACTTAAAATAACTGTTAATAAGCTTAGGATAAACCTTACAAGCATTTAGTTATAATTATCTTTTAGTTATAATTAGTATTTACTAGTTGCGCTTGCCTCAATTCAAATAATATATGCAAGTCTATGTTTTTATGTTACTCGTCATGCGAGACTGAATTGTTTTTGCAAAATAAGAGGGGTGACAGTATTCATCCAGAGAAGCAATAATTACCATAAAACATAGTTTCGCACTTCAGTCTGAGAGGCAAAATATCCCATATGATGGATTGAACGTAGCGGACCTATGGCTTGGCCTCCTCGCTTACCGAATTTTAAACCCACTGGAAGTTTTTTTCTGGGAGCATATGAAATCTTTAGTGTACGACATGCCTGTGGACTCGGGTGAAATGTTGGAGGGAGAATCGTTATTGCTGCAGGCAAACGGCGAGTGCGCCATTCATTTATTTGGCGGTATGAACTATACAACAACAAGCGTGGCCGCCACTTTCAGCTTTTCCCGTCAGTTTTTCTCTGATCAATGAAACAGATTGTGCAACTTTGGAGATCGTTCACTCGCTTTCCCAACACTGTTGTAAACTCATGTTGGAATTCTATTTTATTCTCTTCTTTCTCTCAGAGTGGAGTACGAACCTATGTTCCATGGTTGCTCTTCTGGATGGGTATTATCACACCTCTTATTTTGTAAAATCAATTTAGACTGACTCTGTACATCCTAATAAAGGACGTATTAAATCTGCTCGTATTTTTGTCTAGGAGCAATTTTTATATGTTTACCTGTAGCTTTTATAGGCTTTATCTGTAGCTTTTATACGTTTTCTCATAATTAGCCAGGTACAAATCAGTTATTGTTATCTTAAAAATATATGTAATTGCTAAATTTTAAATAAGTTTAGTTTTTATGCTATAACGTTTCCGAGCTTTTATGGAAAAATAGCAAGACAGGATTGTCTTTTTTAAATTTATTTAAAACTCAACAACAAATTCATTCGTGATTAAATAATGGATGAATAGCGTAAACCGTTACATTGCTATATCTTACAGAAGGGAAAAAGCGAGTTTCCCACAGAGTTCTCTGACTACATGTCCATTCAGCTCCACTGCTTCGTCTCTTCTCACAAAAGAGCAGCGAACAGCCGTGAACAAGTCGGCATCATAAAAGCATTAGGGGATAAAGACCCATTAGCCTTCAGGACATTCTTCCTGGCCGAATCGCTTACACCCTGGCTCTAAAAATGAGTTTCTTTAAGTTAGTCCGAAACAGGAAGTCTCTAATAATATCCAGCTGGTTATTTTCCTAATGATTCATTTGCTGTTACAGTTTGTCACAGCTTCCTTCCCTCCCCGGGGGGGGGTCTTCTGGACCATAATTACCACCATTAGAGTTCACCATATTGTTAATAAAATAAATTATAGTAAACACACATTTTTACATCAAACAGGTGTAAGTACCATGGATTAAACATGAAATTATATTGAGGGCAGTGTACAAATAATATAACATACTTAGTGTACAAAAAATACTAATGACTAATTACATTCAGACAAAACAGAGCTTACCCCTTTTTAGACAAATATTACACAATATGCATTCTTTTACTTATATAGATTTACAGAAGAACCATACAAGACAGTAAAAAATATAAAATCAATATAATATCAAGTTTTTCGGCTTAGAGCATCAGCATTTTTATTGAGTTTCCCCGAACGATGAATAATTGTGAAATTGTATGGCTGAAGAGCCAGAGCCCAACGCATTAAGCGAGGATTATTACTGGCATTAGTTCGTAACCAAGTTAGAGGATTATGATCAGTTTGCACAATAAAGTCTTGCCCGTCTAGATAATAGTGAAGTTTCTTTATACCAAACACTATGCTGGCGCATTCCTTTTCAGTGGTGCAGTACTTTTTCTCTACCTCGGAGAATTTCTTGCTCAGAAATATAATGGGATGTTCTTCTCCGTTACTAGTGAGCTGTGTTAATACAACTCCCATACCATAATCAGATGCGTCGGTTTGTAGAATAAAGGGAAGAGTAAAATCGGGTGCATATAAAACTGGGTAACTTGTTAATTTCTCTTTTAATTCCGTGAAAGCCCTTTCGCTCTCAGCATTCCACAGAATATCACCCTTTACTGATTTTCCTTTTAAAAGATCCGTCAACGGAGCGGCGATTGCTGAGTACATCGGAATATAACGGCTATAGTAGCCCGCTAATCCCAGAAATGCTCTTATATCCGTTTTAGTCTTGGGTGTTGGGAAATCTCTTATAGCTTTGGTCTTAATTTCCGACGGTTTCCGGTACCCTTGGCCTACAACATGGCCCAAATAAAGGACATGTTTTTGAGCAAAACGACATTTTGAAGGTTTAATGGTCAATTTCGCTCTACTTATACGTTTCAGCACAATTTCCAGATGCTTGAGATGACATTCCCAGGTTTTTGAAAAAATAGCCACATCATCCAGGTAGGGAACTGCAAATTCTTCGCATCCATTTAATACCTCTTGCATCATCTTGGAAAAAAAATAAGGAGCGTTTTTTAAACCAAAACTTAACCGTAATGGCCTGTAAGTGCCGAAACTGGTTACAAATGCGGCATATCTTTGAGCATTAGGGCTTAAGGGTATTTGCCAATATCCCTTAGCTAAATCTATAACCGTGATATATTTTGCAGAAGCAACTTCTTCTACCCGTTCTTCTATATTGGGTAAGGGATAGAACTGGGTACGTGTGATTTCGTTTAATCGTCGGTAATCCACACAAGGTCGAGGGTCCTTATTTGGAGCTTCTACGAGAATCATAGGAGAAGTGTAGTCTGATTCCCCCACCTCAATAATTTTTAGGTCAAGCATTCGTTGAATTTCTCTTTTTAAAATCTCATTTTGTCGATGTGACATTCGATACGGCTTAGATCGTACCGGCTTATTACTGATAACTTCAATATCATGTTCTACGAGGTCTGTCATTCCCGGCTCGTTAGAAAAACTTTGCGAATATTTATTTAATAACCTCTGCAATTGATCTCTTTGAGTAGGTTCTAATAATTCTTCCAAATTGCTACTTTTAATAACCTCAGAATAATCGTAAACGTTTGGATTTGTATCAATATTAGGAAAATCTATTTCAGTCTCAATCTGGTCAGAACCCTCTTCGCTACAAGACAGGTAATTAATTACCTCAGGTCTTTTATAATATGGCTTTAACATATTGATATGATAAATTTGGGATCTCTCTTTTTTCCCCGGTAAGGATACGATATAATTTGTTTCGGATACTTTATTTTCAACTTTGCCCGGTCCTGTCCATTGAACCGAAAGTTTATTTGCCTTAGAAGTGGCCAAAATTAACACCAGATCACCTTCTTTAAATTCTCTTTTTATGGCATTTTTATCATACCATTTTTTTGTCCTGAGTTGTTGATCTTGCATTTTCTCAACTGCCAGCTCTTGACACTTTTTTAAGCGATTTATGAGTCTAAAAACATACTCGGTTACTGGTTGTTCCTCCTCTGGTGAATCCGTCCAATATTCGTATAACTACGTTTCTGGAGTACGAAAATTCTTTCCGTGGACAAGTTCCGCAGTTGTGAAGCCCGTGCTTTCATGCGTCACAGTTCTTAAAGCAAGAAGAGCCGCCGGTAGCACCTGTTCCCAATCAGAATCGGCCTCCAAACATAAAACTCGTAATATTCTTTTTATAGTACGATGAAATCTCTCCACTGGATTAGACTGAGGGTGGTGTACCGAACTATGACTAACTTTGATACCGAAACGTTCAAAAAATTCTGTGGTCAGATTGCTCATAAATGAAGTTCCTTGATTGCACTGAATCTCTTTAGGGAATCCCATTCTGCTGAAAAGATTTAACAACGCATCCACTATTGTAACCGAAGTTATATCTTCGATTGGAAGAGCCTCTGGATATTTTGATGCTACACATATAGCAGTTAGTACACATTTGTTTCCTTTGGAGGTGGTTGGCAAGGGTTCACAAGTATTTATGTTTATTTTTGAAAATACTTCCGATATCACTGGGACTAATTTCAGAGGCGCTTTTTTACTATCGTTAGATTTCTCCACTCTTTGGCAAGGATCACAAGTTCGAATATAAGTTTCCATATCCTGATAACATTTGGGCCAAAAAAATATCTAGCTAGATTATCTTTGGATTTAGTTACGCCCAAATGTCCGGACATTTGTTCATGACATAAACTCAATATCTTTTCCTGACAAGTTTCAGGAATGACCAATAATTTCCCAACATTTCCTAAACGATCTTCTTGACACTTATACAGCAGCCCCTTTTCTATCTTGTAAATATTTGTCGAAGAGTTATTTTGAGAGTCTCTTGTCGCTATGTCAAAAAGCGGCTTTAAATCTTCACTCTGTTGCTGTAATTGAAGGAATCTAGTCTTGCTTATTGAAAGTAGAGGAGGTAGGGCATTGAACTCCGAAACGGGCAGGAGCGATTTTCCGTCTTTCTGTTCTTATTTCGTCCCCTGGGAAGTATAATCGTTCGCGAGGGAGGGAAAACTCGGTGAGGGTACAATATTCGTATGCTCACCCCTTTGTTTTGCTGCTTGAAGGCCTTTCTCTTCGCTATTGATCATTTGTCGGCGTTTCTGAGCCCGCGTCTCCACTGCGTTAACTTGGAAAAAGTATTCCTTATTTTGATTTTTTTCTAATTTTGCAGCCGTCCGATTCCCTAATATATAACGTCCTTGATCAAGCTCATTTCGTATGACTGCGGCCTTTGTTAATATTCGTCCAAATTCTGCTTCTATTTCAACATGTGCTAGGGGAAGACATATAGGTGTTTCATCGAACGGTTGTTTTACCCAAACAGTTTCTCCTGTTAACATTGAAGGGGTAATGTATTTTTTACAGATCACATCAATGGATGCTCCAGAATCCCGTAATACAGGAAGATCGAACCCGTTAACCTTAGCCATTGTGGTGTATGGCGCTAAATAATCTTCTTCATTCTCTTGTACCCTGTTAACAACAGCCGTAGATTTAAAGTCTTTCTGAGCTTTCGGACACTGCGGCCTCAAGTGATCGATTGAGCCACAAGTATAGCACTTAAGAGGTTTAGGTATTTCAAAATGACGCTCATCTTGGTTTCGAAAAGTTTCTGTTTTTTTTCGAAACTTTTTCCCCAGCCTTTTTATACCTTGGCGAATTGAAATTAGGCTGATTTTTATTTCTCTTTTGCGACTCCGAACCATGAACTGGAGAGACCTTTTTCCGGTATTCACGTACGTTTTCATAATCTTCTAACAGCTCGGCTAATTTATTTGGGCACGTTATCTTGTTCTATTCATCAATAAAATGCTGGCGCACTTCGAAATTTACGCGACGCTTCATTTGATCCGTTATCATCAGGTCTTTTAAAAGTTCAAAATCATTAATTTCCAAGCCCGAGATCCATTCTTCAAAATAATTTCTTAATTCAAATGCGAAATCCCTCCAAGTGGTTTGAGCGTTTTTTTGGGTTTGCGAAAATTTGATTCTAAATTTTTCTGGGCTCAGTTTAAACCTTTTAAGAAGTATCCCTTTTATGTAAGCATAGTCATAAGCCTGTTCTTCTGGCTCTCGCATAATCAGCTGAACTATCTCTGTTGGCAAAAGTGTTAATAAAACAGAAACCCATTCTGATTGGTTTAGATTCGCCCGCTTTGCTTGGCGCTCAAACATGACTAGGTACAAACTAACATCATTCTCTTCGGGATCAAATTTTTGGATCATTTTTTGAAGTTCAAAATGGTTTCTTCTAGGCATACTTTCTTCCTTCCCATCAATTAGATCCTTACCTTTAGCGGCCTCCAATTTCATTTTGGTTATCTCGAATTCTCTTTCTTCTCTCCTAATTCTCTCTTGCCTCTCTTCGTCTTCTTTCCTAATTCTTTCTTGCCTCTCTTCGTCTTCTTTCTCGAGTCTCACTGACGTGATATTTTCCAACAGACTTTTAACTAGTTCCTCCTCGTAGGCTTCATTTCCCATAATCAGCTGTCTTAATTCTAATATCCTAAGCTGGGGTCCAACCTTTTCCCCTAACTCTTCAGCCAAGGATTTAAGGTCCTCTTTTCTAGCTTTTGCTAAGAATGCCATGATATACCCTCAACTTATACTCTAAATCTAATGAATCTCTCTCTCTATATATATATATATATCTAAATTTGATATACAACTAAAATTTACAATTCTGAGGCTCAAAATTTAACTCTTAATTTTTTTCAGAACAATTTCTGGTATTCTAAACATACATTCAAGACAATTTACACTATACTGTGAACAGGATGCACTCAGTTGCAATTAGTTAAATTGAGAATTTAAGATAATACAATATGCTTTAGATAATACAATATTCACATTCAGATCATCAAAACTTTCATAGTATATTAAGGTATGCATTCAAAAGTAAATTAAAGTAAACGTATAAATACTCATAAATATCAATACAACCACAGTTTGAACGTAAGATATTAGTGATTTCTAAACTTTCTGTTAACACTTTCAACTGAAAATTTTCACTTCTCATAATTCTTACACAAAATGATAATTCATATTCTGTACTGAAAATCAAATAAACAACAGTTTAATTTTAAGCTACCAAGATTTACTTATCTTCATTTTTAACACAATGAACTGAAAATTTTTGGAATTATAATTCTTACGTACTTATATTTCTTACATGAAATACATTCTTACAAACTTATAATTCTTACATACCATAACAGTTTACATTTACTTCTAATAATTATAACGTTCAAGACGACTTAGAATTGATAATTCAGAATACCCTCTAAAAGATAGAATCTTTAGAAATATTACAATTTTACTCTTCAATTATAGAAGCATAATAGTAGCAAAACTCACAACAATTCACTCTATTAATACAACTTCAAATTCTTAAGATATTATTTAATTATAATTCCTGAATTCAAATTTCTAAATTTATACCTAAATTCTTAAATATATTTTCTTATCTGAAACATAAATATCAATCAACGCATTTGCAAGCTTCAACGAAACCAATATTTGTTAGAAAACATTTACCTGAAGTGACATAAATGACACAATAGAAATACTATAACTAATAACCTCACTGCCTCAATATAAAAAATCCAAGGTACTTACCCGCCTGGACTGTAGAGTTGAAATTCTGATTGAAGCCTGGAACATGAAAGTGTTGAATCTCACAACTTAATTCTTTTATTGGACGCTGAAGGCACATGCACTAAATTACCACACAAACGTATATCACCACACTACACTTTCCGGACACTGATAGTCCTACAACTTAAAGATGCTGAAAATCTTCGGACAAAGGCTGTCCCACTAAACTTCAAGCGAATTGAATTTCGGATCCTGGTGGTCCTCTCTTTCAGCCGGACTGACGTCTGGAATCTTCTTTAGAAAAACACAAAGCTGAATTTCGGAGCCTGACGGTCCTTTCTTTCTTCCGGACTGGCGTCTGGAATCTTCTTTATAAATCACAAAGTTGATTTTCGGAGCCTGACGGTCCTTTCGTTCTCCCGGACTGATGTCTGGAACTTAAAAACACAGAGCTGAAGTTCGGAGCCTGACGGTCCTCTCTTTCTCCCGGACTGACGTCTGGAACTTAAAAACACAGAGCTGAAGTTCGGAGCCTGACGGTCCTCTCTTTCTCCCGGACTGACGTCTGGAATCTTCTTTATAAATCACAGAGTTGATTTTCGGAGCCTGACGGTCCTTTCTTTCTCCCGGACTGACGTCTGGAACTTAAAAACACAGAGCTGAAGTTCGGAGCCTGACGGTCCTCTCTTTCTCCCGGACTGACGTCTGGAATCTTCTTTAGAAAAGCGTGGAGTTGAATTTCGGAGCCTGACGGTCCTTTTTTTCACCCGGACTGACGTCCGTATTCTTTCTTTGTTAAGCACAAGAGTTCTCGTTCGATGACCAAACTAAAACTGCTTCGTGGATTTTCATCATACCTGCTGCCACCAAATTATTATAGCTGTAACGTTTCCGAGCTTTTATGGAAAAATAGCAAGACAGGATTGTCTTTTTAAATTTATTTAAAACTCAACAACAAATTCATTCGTGGTTAAATAAATGATGAATAGCGTAAATTGTTTCATTGCTATATCTTACAGAGGGGAAAGAGCGAGTTTCCCACAGCTTTCTCTGACTACATGTCCATTCAACTCCACTGCTTCGTCGCTTCTCACAAAAGAACAGCGAACAGCCGTGAACAAGTCGGCATCATAATAGCATTAGGGGATAGAGACCCATTAGCCTTCAGGACATCTCCCTTGCAGACCGTTTACACCTGGGCTCTAAAAATGAGTTTCTTTAAGTTAGTCCGAAAGAGGAAGTCTCTAATAATATCCAGCTGGTTGTTTTCCTAATGATTCATTTGCTGTTACAGTTTGTCAAGATGCCAATGTATTCTGTCAATATTTGCAACATTATTTTTATTCTGAAATTACTTTTGTAACACAATGTAATACGTAAGCTGTACACTCTCATTTAATTTTAATACAAATTTTAATTAACGAACATTTGAATATTTTTCCTTCATGCTTTTATGTATGCCTTACAAAATAGTTTAATTTTCGTGTGTTAAGTCTTTTCGTAAACGTCTGAATACTGAGTGCTCCGAAAATGCTTTTCTGAGATTAGTATAAATAATACATTTACTAGATGAATAAGATCAGCGGTATAATTGATCTCCTGCAGTGTGCGATACTTGCGAATAGACATTTCGTAGATTTACGATGCAATTTTCTTGTTTCTTATTTTATTCTGACTAGAGATATAAATATCAAGATCTACAATAGTAAAAGACTTTCGTTTCAGAAAATTTACAAGGAAAGTAACATTCGGGACAGACTATTTTTCTCAATCTCCAGGGCCAGGGGAAGGGGTAACGTCCCGATCTCAAATAACTCGGTAAACAATTCCTTCGATGGATAGTGTGTTAGTGGACTAACAGAGAAAGATTAAAGCTCCGAAGCAATTTATATCTGACCGCCCATTTCAACCTTTTAGCTAAAAGTTCAGTTATTTTTATCATGAAATGCAAATGTAAGAGGAGAATTCCTACGTAAGGATTATTTTAGTTATTTCGCCATCTCTTCTTCAAGCGTCTTCATATAACAGCAGAAATTTAATCATTTAAAGCTTGTTTATGTATTTTCAAAGTTATTTCGGAAAATAAGTGTCTCGTTTCGAAGAATTATATAGCAAGAATTCATATTGAAGCAAATTCTTCGTGTGCGACTGTTATACATATGCTGGAAAAATGGCTGACTTTATTTCCTGAAATATAAATTATAGCCCTGTGTTTTTTACACTACCATTTTAATATACACTGAAACATCACTTATATGCTTCTCATGCATCAGTCGTTGGTTCAGTTCTGCTAATACTAATTCATTTATACAAATTTCCGTTATATGCCTTTCTTCAATGAATTAAATATTTGGAAGGCAAACCTCTGCATGAAATTTGATGAAGGGACAAGTTTTGGCAATGTGTCAACTGCACAAAAACTAGGGGAAAACAGGCAATTTTTGCACTCCTTCATCTTAACAAACAAAAAATTATTCAACAAA
>KK121374.1:96694-159136 GCA_000611955.2 Stegodyphus mimosarum | reverse complement strand
CCCTACTGCACAACTTTTCTTTTCTCTTCCTCCATTTTCTAAGAACCTGAGTGCTCAAGAAAAACATCTTTGGTACAAAAAGTCATTTGGTTGAGACTAAAAACTACAATTATCGGCTTTCAAATATTATGAAAATTGTGCACACAAAACAAACATGAAATGAAGCTTGATATGCTCTAAAGTTAAAATGAAATCAGTTTTGGCATCCGTAAAAGGTTAGGTTAATTATATATATAACGTCGATATGCGTGTTTCAAACCCTACATATGTATAATGTATGTGTAAGTTAAAAAGAAATACGCAAATACGGATTCTGACTTTAATTTGAAATATTTCCCTAATTTGTTTTTAATTTAGTTATTTTATTTTTCTGTCCTAAATATGTATTGGCTGATAATAAATCGCTCTAACCTGCGGCATTTTAAAATGAATCTTTAAAGAGTGTTACATAAATAGATTTCAATGCTTATTTTACAGTTCTCCTGCATTTTGTTTGTTTCAACATTGTGTGTGTATTACCGTTCTAAAGATATTTTATATACAGATATATTTCATATCTCTACCTACTACCATACAATCAGTAAGTGACATTGATGAAGAAAAGCACATATTCGTTCCTAACGGACAAAAATCTGTCAGCTCATCTATGTGATGGGTAACTGGCATCAAAGAAGCTAATCGCATACTAGGTAATTAATGGGCAAATATCCATCAGTTCATAGCTGCGACCGATTACTGGCATCGATTAAAAATCAATTTATTATACCTATCTGACAGATATCTCTCAGTTCATATAAAAGGCATGTTTTTAAATTTTGATTTCCGATGCGGTAGCGCTGTGGTTTCCTTATACATGTACGCACTGTTTACATACATCTGTTGGCAAACCATAAGCTCCTTTAAGGGAACTAGGTGGACCATGTTAATGTTTGTTTTTGAGTATTTAAAATGCCTCCACCATTTGAGAATCCCGCCTACTGTAAAATACGTTCAGTGATTCGTTTTGTTAGTGCTAAAGACGTGAAAGCAGCTGAAATTCATCGTCTGAACTCTACGGAGGGAACGTTATGAGCAATGGAAATGGGTTAGATGTTTTAAAAATAACCGTGCGAATGT
Organism: Stegodyphus mimosarum; assembly: GCA_000611955.2. NCBI lineage: Eukaryota > Metazoa > Arthropoda > Arachnida > Araneae > Eresidae > Stegodyphus > Stegodyphus mimosarum. The sequence goes on along the minus strand of KK121374.1, from coordinate 158,020 downwards.
TCATGTTGATGAGGGCGGCCTTCCGTCAATACTGAAGATTTGGTGCAGAAAGTTGACGAACAAGTGAATCCGGTCAGTTGTTTCCCGGTAAGGTTTTAGGGAGTGCTTTAACTTTTCGTTAGTGGTACAATGAGAAAGATGATAATTTTTTAAGCCAAATTGTGTACCGGCAGAGTGTAGTTCAACCAAATACTTTCAGTCGAGAAAATGATGTATGCTGCGTTTTAGGACAGGAAGGGGATATTGCTTGTGAGAGTTTTGCCTCATAAGGACAATTCTACGACTTATTGTGAGTCCTTAAACAAACTGTTCGATGCAATCGAAACAAAAGCCGTCTCATGCTGAGTAGGGTAATCATTTTGCTTCTTGGGGATGCTCGTCCACACACTGCTAAACGAAGTGAAGATCTCAACGCGTCATTTCGCCGGAAACAACTTGATCACTCTCCGTACAGTCCCGATTTAGCTCCCAGTGACTGCTACCTATTAGAGCATTTGAAGAAGCGCATGGTCTTCGCCACAGCGACGACGATGATGTCAAAACTATCAATCAGGTGGCAGAATTCTATGAAGAGGGAATACAAAAACTGATTGCAAGCTACGATAAATGCCTTAATGTTGGCTGAATTTATGTAGAAAAATAGACTGAGGTACGAGTTTTCATATAAAAATAAAATTGTCCAGAAATTATACTAGTTTCGTTTTTATTTCCAAACGGTACTTACTTTAAAAACATGTCTCAGATGATCGATAAGTTGCATCGACAATGGAAAGCGATTAATACCTAATGGTAAAATATTGGTAATTGAACTTGCCAACGCTTTACAGGGAGAATGGTACAAGAATCACTTGCAAAATGTACAAGACCTCTACTTATCCGTTCCGAGAAGACTGCAAGCTGTTTTGAATGCCAACACCTTATTACTCCCAGCAATATGCTTTTATTTCAGTGTTTCCATATTTTTGTCTAACCCCTGTACCTGATCCAATCGATAAATGGCAAGAACAAAGGAAAAGACATACTAAGTTGTATTGGAGAAATATCTATCGATCACTTCCCCAAAATGTGAAATTAGCACCTTTTTTAATCTAATATCAAGTGATATATTTTTTTCAACTAAACAGAAGAATGTCAAACACCCGTCTGTCACTACGAAATGATTAAATGTGCGAGAGATGTGACGCAATAATTCATTTATGGGAGGAAAAAAGTGCTTGTAGAAAATATGGAAATAAGAAAAGTTAAATTTTTAGCCCTTTTACTCGATGCTGATTTTTTTCCACTTTTGAAATTATTTGAAAAGTTTGCCTTAGCTGTCATTCTTTCCCAGTGTACTTTGGATATATTTTGTTGATTCTGTTTTTCGCTTCAAAGGAATTTTGCATTTTATAAAATAAATGTCCACGTACTGTTGATTATTTTATTACCGTTTCTTCAGTGAGCAAGAATGGCGAGAAGCTGGGGAATAATGGGGAACATGAAACGAGAGGCTTCGTGTCGAATCCCGCAAATAATGACACTGACGTAATGATGTTACTCTCTAGGCTCAGTTTCTGAGATATAGAATGTGATAAATGTACGACATTAAAGACATTTCTAACTAACTAAATTTATTTAACATTTATCTGGGGCGTATTGTTTATGAACTACGCCCATGAAGGTCCAGAACATATAAAAAGCTCCCGCAAAGTTCTAAAATTGGTTCATTAAAATAAACTGTAAACTAAAAGCACTTTAAATTAAAATAAATGCTGTTAAAAATACAAATTAGGCTTAAATTACCTATGTGTGAGATAATACTTTTAAACATCTCACTTTGTAAAACAATTAGCGTTTTATATAACCTGTTCAGATTTATCGTAGCAGAAAACAGGAAAAATCACATGTACCCTGAGATTTGAACCTCAAATCACCCAGTTACTAATCAGACGTGGTAATATATATATATTTGGGTATGCAATAATGCCTTACTGACTATATTTTAAAGCTATATTAACGATCGTAAGCTTTTCTGAAAGGCAACACCTTGAGAATTGGGTATTTTTGAGTCCTCGTTGACGATCACTTAAAAAATTTATGTTTCTTTCAGTGCTAGATATGATGCTCTTACTGAACTTAATAACATGTATGCAATAATATATGCATAGAGCTTAATATAACACTGGCGGTCCCAATATTTTGGAAGGAATCTGCTGAAAGCATTTCTAACTTAAAAAAAAAGTTACTGAAAATCACCTATATTGGCTTTAAATAACTTATAAGGCTATTTCTCCCGCCTTCTTCGCATGCCTTCGTGGTGTAGTGGTCAGCAAGCCCGACGCGTAACCGAGAGGTCCGTGATTCAATTCTCGGCAAAGGCGTTACTCATTTTTCTCTTCTCCTGCTTTTAAAAAATATGCAATGACTCGAAACAAAAGCCGTGACATGCTGAGTAGGGTAATCATTTTGCTTCATGGGGATGGCCATCCACACACTACTAAACGAACTGAAGATCTCAACGCGTCATTTTGCTGGAAACAACTTGATCACCCTCCGTACAGTCTCGATCTAGCCCCCAGTGACTGGTACCTATTAGAGCATTTGAAGAAGCGCATGGTCTTCGCCACAGCGACGACGATGATGTCAAAACTATAAGGCTACCTTCATCCACCACCGGAATTTGGCGATTGGGTCCTCAAAACCTCAGTCGCCCTTTAAAAAGTGGGAGTATATAAGGTATTTCTCCCGCCTTATTGGCATGTCATCGTGGTATAGTGGTCAGCACGCTCGAGGCGTAACCGAGGGGTCCGTGGTTCGATTTCCGTTGCTCATTTTTCACTTCTAATGCTTTCAAAAAATTACATAATGACTCTATAAACTCAGTTTGTGAAACAATGTACAGGTATAATTTAAAAGAAAAGTTAATTACCTTATGTTATATTGAATGACACTCTGAAAGCAGTTGTTTGCCAAGCCACCTGGAAGACAAAAATTTTAATCTTGTGCACTGGTTAATGTGGGTTATAAATGCAATAATCAAGTAACGTAACATAAAGATCTTTGAAAATTGCAAAATCGATCGTAAAAATGTTTTTAACTGTAAAAACGGCTAACTGCATCTTTTACAAATAGCTTACGCGATGACAAAAATCCGAACTACAGGAATATTATTGTGTTGTCAATTGAATTGTCTTGTGTTGTCAATGGTCCTTCACCGTTCTCTTCTTTGCAAATGTTTCAGCCGGTAGTCTTCATCATACTTGTATAGTTCCAACACCACTTACGGTTTTTGAATCGGCTGATCAATTTACGCGGGAAAACGTTGGTGTTGCCATTAGGAAAGTTTGAAAGGTTTTCACTGTAACCATGGTTCTAATGATTGTTTTATATCATCACAGTCTCGACCGCATACCTTCAAATAATAATAACTGAAATTTTCTTTCGATTGGTTTAGGGGTTCATGTATCTGGTTCGCTAGGGTTTTTTATAACCACTCTGTACTTAATCCATTGGATAATGATATTATTCCATTCGTACTTGAAGCACTCAATCAGGTTAAATAGAACTCCACAACTTTAGTGTAAGGAATCTTAATGTAAGACCTAGAAAAATAAATATTCTTTTTTCAGTTTATCCCATTGATTGCTTGTCGCATGACAGGACAGCCTTTTAGTCTGATGTCAAACCATAACCAACAAATATGCATACTTCCCTTAGTCATGAATATACCAATGCCAAGTTGATATATGCTTTCATTTGGGCATAGCAGCCTTTTAGATAAGTTGAGAAATATGTAAATCTTCAACAAGCAGCTAGTGTAATACTTGTTGAATTTTAGTGGGGAATGATTTTTTTTAAAGGGAAGGGGCAATTACCTGCCGAGCAGCGTAATGTACAATGTTAGAAAAGTTTAGGAGGTTTCTCATTAATTTCAGTGATGTTGCAAATTTTCGTAATATTCGTTAATTAGATGTGTTTACGTTAAATTCATTTTAAAATTACCAGTTAGGTATGTTATTTAAAAATAAAGTAGAGCTTCAAGTTATTAAGAACATTTTCTAGTTTTTCTATCGTTTAGACAGTTATAATTTACATGTATGATGTTATAATTTGAAAACAAAATTAAAGCTTTTAAGCTACGTTGAGCAGCAAAGTAAAAGAAATGAAGCAATGTCTAAAATCCTACTGTTTGGAATGTGATATATTATTTTAAACTTCACAAACAATATGATTAAAAATTTTTAAAAATTATTTGACCCTTTTCTCTATACCTCGAACAGTTATATACTTTCTGAGTACAGATAATCATGTAGATTTTATCGGCAAGCGGCTTATTATAAAGAGAAGGAAAGAATCCGTAATCGTATGAGTTGAAAGTTTAGTTGTCGCATTTGCAAGCTATTGAGAGGACTCTGCTCACCTAGTGAATTCGAATTTTCAGTCATTTGACTTGGTGGAAATTTAATGCTAGATTTATATTTTAATTTATCTGACCCAGTTTGCTGTAGCCTTGACAAAAATAATAGATTGTTTTGACGTTCAAGGTTTGTTTCTTTGGAAAGGGAGAGTACTGTAGTACTGTACCAGGAGTATTGTAGTACTGTACCAGGAGGCTGCTGTACCTAAAGCCATCGAATTCTAAATACCGCAGTCTTCTACCGCAATATTGTGTGCTTAGAAGCCCAAAATTTAAAATTCAAATCTATTAGCTCAAAGCCCCAATTTGCCCAGAAGGGCTATTCATTTCGTTTTGGCATTTTGCATCGATTCACTATAAAAGGCAAATCACTTTTTAAATTGTTGCCACCAAATATTAAAGCCTTGTATTATATTTAAAAAATTAGTATTATATTTAAAAAATTAAATAATAAAGAATCTGCTAAATGTATGTATATTTCTACCATTGTGATAAAACAACATCAACGGTACCTAGAGCCACAAAATTTTGTAACGTACGTCTCCATCCGAATATGGGCATTCTGGGTTCAACTGCATTTAAATTGAAAGCTTAATACTTCCAGCGAAATCTCAGCTAACATTTTATCCATTTTTTGTGCAGCATATATAAATACAAAATCTTGTGTATGAAACCAAAATCATGTAATTGTAATCTTATTAAATTATAATGGTGGAGAAATAACCGTTCCTTTATTTCTTGTAGAGTTAAAAATTACAAAAAACACTAACATATATTTCAAAAAGCTCAGTGTAAGCTGCCCCCTCTCTTATTTTTTGAGAAGGCAAGAGTGCTAATGTGTAGTTGAAAAATAAAGATTTGGGATATAAAGGCATTTTAGTAGATATGGTAGGTATCCAGCAAAAACAGCTCAACAGTAATGCTTTTGTGAACACCAGATATGAAAATAATTGCAAATATTTTAATTATAAAGCGTACCAGTCTTTTCATACCTCTGTAATCGGTGGTTGGCAGTTCGTCTACGGATTTCTCTATTTCTGAATTACATTTTAAGAATAATAGCTTAATTTTTATTAAATGACACCAGTGAGTGTAATTTTCTTTAAGGGAAAACAAATATTTATAGGATTTTCTTATTGGTTCTCATTATATTTAAGTTAATTGTTAAAAATTCAGAATCTTAACAAAGTCCATTTTGTTCATATTTTATGATATATACGAGTTTAATACAGATGCCTCATATAAAATTATACTTTCATCAGCCCAAAGGAGCGTTTGCTCAGAAGAGCTATTAATTTCGTTTTGGCATTTTGCGTCGATTCACTATAAACGGCGAATCATGTTTGAAATTATTGCCACCAAATATTAGAGTCCTGTATTGTATTTAAAGAAATTAAATAATGCAGAACCTGCATAAATGTATATATGTTCTTCGCATTGTGGTAAAACAATGGTACCTAGAACCATCAAAGTTTGAATAACTTACGTCTCCACCCGAATATCGGCATCTGGAAGCTCAAATTTTGAATTTGTAATGTGTTTTATTATCCATTTCATATTTTGTAAAGCATTTATGAGTTCTTGATTAAGAAACTCAACGATTTTAAAGCGAGCAATGGCAACACTGTAAGAAAAAGAAAACGTTTTTGTCTCCAGCGCGCGAAACTGTGTATCGGAAATTCTAAATATATGGTCTTCTAAATATTTTATGATATTGCTGTTGAATTGAATTTTATGGCTAAGATGCGAAGAACATGATATTTAATAAATAAAGGTAAACGCAAAACATTAGAAAACGCCTCTTTGGGCGTAATATAAAATCTGAAAGATTTCAGATTTTTTTATTTCATGTTTTGTTGAATTTTGATAAACCAATTTAACGATTTCAAAGCGAACACAGTGGCAACACTATTCGAAAAAAATTATCTTTACCGCTCGAGACAGCTGCCTTTCGGAAAAATGAAAGCTATTGTATTTATCCTCTAGTTTTAGAAAGCAATGTGTTGCCGCGACCGGAAATAAAATACTTTTGTCTTCCACGCGCTAGCGTGTTGCAACTCATTAAGGACTAAGATACGTTCATTAATCTGGAATGTTACTCAGTAATAAACTAAGGGATTTATAAGCAATAAACATATCTTTGCAAAATATTTTTTCTATTTTTTGATTGATTAAAATATAAATATATTAAAATCATGAGATGTCTGGCAGCTTGAGCGCCTAGTTTTAAAGAAATAAAGTAATGAATATAAAGTGTTTATTACAACGTCTAACACGCTATCGAAAATTCTAAAGACATGCTGATTTTACGTATTTTATGATTTTGCTTTGAATTGATTTTTTGTTTCGTGGCATAACTGGGAAGAATGTGGTATTTCATAAATAAAGTTAACACATAAAAAGAAAATAATAAAACACACACAAAAAATTTTTTGTTAGCTATTTTCCTAAGAAAAGGGAATACTAATACGATGAACTGAAAAAAGACTGAAAAATATAAAAATTTACGCCAATATTTAATACTGCATCGGCAATTATAAACCTATGCTGCTATGCAGCTTTTCAAAATTTTGTGATTTTGTTTTTGAGCTGAACTTTGTGTAAGAGAGGAGAGAACGCTGCTTAATAAGAAAGTAAAAAGACAAAAAAGGGGAAGGGTTGGCAGGAGTGAGTGCAAGAGCAGACTGGTTGACTGCGAGCTTAAAAATTGCGAACATAAGACTGCGAGCATGAAATACCTTCGTAAACACTTTTCAAAGACTGTTAAAATCTGAAAAAAACTCAAGTTCATTGCTTCTTTATTTTATTAATGAACTAATTTATCTATTTATTTACTGTTATTTTTTACGTTAGTTCAATTTGACCCTCACAAATCGGTAAGGTAGAATAAAATTTACCTCTTTGTCTATTTAGGCTCTCACAATTTAGTCAAACTAGCAGAACATACAAAATCGCATCATAACTTTCATGTAACACTGAGGAGTGAGAATTACCTTTCAGTATTTGGTCAACTAGATTTAGTTCGCTAATTGTTATAATGGGACGAACTATTCAACACATTGCACTGTAAACCCTATATGGTTAAGTAATGAACCGTGTCACTAAAATTAGATAGGGATCATTATCAGCTACAACCTCACACAGCCTGACAACTTTATATGAGCCATAGGGAACGTTTGTGGCATTACCAATCAGTTTATTGTATAGCGTTGAATTTATTATAGACTGTATCTCAACAGGAAGGGGAAAATTTATTTATCCATTACACCCACATTGGCCAATCAATTAGAAATCTTTGAGATTTTCCGTTGAATGCGTGCTAGAGATCAAGTATGCAGTTTTTTTATGACGTGGGTTACACGTGTTTAGCATGCTAGTATAACTGAGGTGTAAGATTGTTTTTCACGATGAATGACGTAAAATGAGAAAAATGACAGATATTTCCTCATTTGAAAAGGCCTTATTGTTTGTGCCCTAGCATTATAGCAGTGGCCTCGATTTCGAAGACAACAGATCACACTGGGTTCTTAAAAACAGCGATATCAAAGGTTTTCAAAAGTTGAAATCAGAACCCACAGTCTTTCTCTAGAAGACGTAACTGTGGTTCGGGCACAGTTTAGGGAGAGAGAGATCGACGTCGTCTTAGACGAATTGTACGGCATATCATGTATTCTGCTTGGCTTCAACTGACACAGATCGTCAACCGAGGCTCTTCCCAACAGATTTCAGCTCTAACCATGCGCAGAGAATTACAGAGGATGGGAATGCATAGTCGGGTGCCTGTGGGAAAATCAGTCATTTCTGCCCGACATGTAAGAATTTGTTTGCAGCGGTGTCGAAAAAGAAGGCTCTGAATATCTGAAGACTGGAAACGGCTAATGTAGTCTAATGCTACACCTTATTTTGCACTGATGGAAAACGTCAAATTTGGCAAGAGCCCCATGAAAACATGAATCCATCTTGCTTTACTCGCTCTGTGCAAGGGTCTGGTGGGAGTATCATGATATGGAGCATGTTCTGCTGCCATGGAAGTGATGCCCTGGTGTTCCTCGGGGATAAACAAACAACAATTGAGATACCTAGACATACTGGCAGATCAAGTGCACCCTGCAATATTGCATTTTTACCCTGACGGGAAAGATATTTCATGGACGGTAATGCAACTAAACATAGTGTTAGAAGTGTTCAAAATGAGTTCGCTGAAGATCAGTCTGACTTTCAGCACCATCCCTGGCCACCGCATAGCCCAGAATGTAACCAAATAGAAAATGTGTGGGATAGGGTCGAAAGACGCATCCTACAGCACTCTCCTCTTCCATTTAATTTACAAGATTTAAAAAGCTGAATAGCCAATGCATATTATTCTCTGGATGTAAATGCGCTCCAGAAGCATGTCGACTTGATGCTCAAACGAATCAGAGCAGTTACCCGTGCAGAAAGTGGTCCCATAAAATACTAATCTGGGGCTTGAAATTCATATTCTAGTGTATGTAAGAGATAAAGGGTGTATTGCACATCTTTAGTCTGGACCACAGCATCAAATACTGCCTTGCAGAAACTAATGTTTTTACAGAATGACATTATGAGAAGAACTGAGATTGCAACTACATAATTAGGAATAAACTGATCCAGCAGTATCTGAAAACTCATAAAACAGTGGATCATATCAAAAAGCTTAACGAGCAAAATTTCAAAACTGGGCATGATATTTTAAATTTATTAGATGCACGTAATGTTCAAATTATTCCAGATGATAATTTAGTCAGGTTACTTGCTACTCACATGCTTAGAGACCACGATTTCTAACCTAATTATGATTTTGTTCCCTTTCAAGTTTCTTCATCTACTGACTTCTATTTAATTACCATGCAAAGCAAAACTCACCATCGTTTTCTTGTTCGATTGAGCATGTGTATAGTTTGTCTGCGATGCTTCTCTTTTTAGAATTTGAATTTATGTTATGTAAATACCTATAGATTTATTTTCTTCTGTATTGTATATTTTGTGTTTTACATGAAACACGGAGCGACTCATTTGTCTCTTTTCACTTGACTGGTTATTCAGGCTCACGAGACCTCGTTCTTCATCCTACCTTTTCGTCTGTCTCGGAAAATTGCTCTGCCAGTTAGGCAAAGTCATGTGTTCTAGGAGGCTTTATATATCTTTCATCTTATTTGTTAGGGTCTTTGCAGGGAGGGCCACATAAACAAAATCATAAAGTTTTACCTCACCAATGAACAGAAGTATTCTGAAAAATGGTTAGTTTTCACACCTCATGAAAGGGAAATTAAAGACCTTTCGCGCCGTGGAGTGGAAACACTTGCCAACAAACGTATGTGATGAATACCAGTAGCATAAGGGTTCAAATAATTTCAAGCAATGTAGATATGAAAGATAATTACTGATATTTTGATCCGCGCCGAACGTATTAGTTGCATAAGCATTTCCGAACTTTCCCCTGAGTGTAACACAAATAGATGCTAACTTCTCCCAGAATGTTCTTCGCAAAGACATCCGTGATTATGCAGATAAACATCGCTTTTGTTGTCGTTGTTGTATTTGATTAAAACCTCCGACTGGCAAGATGATCTGGAATATTTTTTATTATGTTTGTAATAAGTATATATACGTATATCTTGAAATATGTCTAAGAAATGAAATCAATATATTAAAAATACATAAATCCAGGTATAATGTACGAAGCGCATTTAAGCATAGAAATTAAAAAATGCCTCTTTTTCCTGGTAGTTTTTGGAAATCTGGACTTACTTTGTGAAACCCAGTGTCGGTCAGAGTGTTAAACAAGTAAATCATACAAAAAATTAGATAAAAGATCACGTACCTTTTTTTGAAGTCTGTAAAACCTTTGCTCAGCTACTAAATTTCAAGAAGTAGAAGATTTCTATTGGTTTTAACTCTTGCTGTTTAGTCTTTTAGCACTGCTGTCTATTACTGATAGTAAATATTTTTTAGCGAAAGCTTGCCCTAGAGATTTGGATTACGAAAATCACACGTAAATGATATTAGCATAATAATTTTGAAAAAAAAAATGGTATTAAGTTTGTTAATGGCACTGAATAGGTTAGTTCTTTAAAATTATATACTGAATTAGTGTTTCAATTAATTACAATCAACAATTACGCTTGTAATATTATCGTTGAGTTTACAGTTTCAATATTGATGAAATGTTAGAAGCGTCATCCACTGATATTTTACAAATTTTTTGGGCATGAAGTTTTTAGTCACATGAACTTGAGTATGACTATGTAACCTTTCCAGGCTATTTATCATCCGTCTGACCTTGTAAATTGCACGAATTGTTGTCACTGCACGAGAATTGCACAAAAAATTGCTATTATTGCATGAAGAATAATATCATAAAATTACCAGCTACAACGCCTGGCAAATAAGGTGTTTCCATTCGAGTACCATAATAGTTTGAATTTATCTGTCAAATCATTAATAAACATCGAATTTCTATAACTTAAAAAAATTCTCTTAAATAATATACTTAAAAGATAATTTCTACAACGTTTTACAGGATTTAAAATTAAACAACCTTATGTAGCGTATATTTTGAATAAATGTCTATTGATTTCGAGAGTTATTATTTGTAGATCTCTCTTCCTGGGAGTCAAGGAAAACGTATCGGGAGTAAGGGCTGTTTTTATTTTGCTCTCTTTCCCCCTGGGTTAAAATAAAAGAGCTTCTAAAAGGAGAAATAACAAATCTTTACAAGCTACTCATAGCTGGACATTTAATCACAATTTTGACTTTGATTCAATAAACATTATCCACAGAGCTTCTTCAGCTAATGAACTGAATAAAAAATTTCCACATTCACAAAGTATCATCTTTTTTAGTTAAAACATTCATTCCAATCCATTTCTTTAAAACGTTTTAAAAATTCTAATGCCTAAGCGTTTTTATATTTCATTACTGTTTTTCTCTGCAGCTGGTGTTATGCTTATTTTCGCATTGCTTCGCTCAGTCATCTCCATATAATACAGGTAGTTGCTTAACCTCTCAAGAAGAAGGACCTAAGTTTGACCGTCTTCGAACTCGATACAATTTCACTCAAAGGTAGCTTTCTAAGGTAGGTTTTTTTTTCGTGCCTTAGTTTCAAATTGTACGCTGTTTTATTTTCGTCTTCTAATTATATTCTGTGTATTATTATGATTAATGAAAGGTATTTCTAACAGCCTGTTTTATGTACCTTGGTCCAGGTTTTAAATTATTTCTTTATGAATATTTTCCAGACAGTATTTTTACTTCTAACTTTCATTTCCAGCAAGTTTACCCAGAGGATCACATACACAAAAGTATTTTCAGCTTACTATTTCCAAACAGAGCTTCTATAAAATACCATTCCTTTACCTGAGTGAGGAAGACTTGTCTCATATCAGATTTTATCAGAATTTCTTTCTGCGAAGTTATAAACTATGGCTCGATGACGATGTGGTAAAAAAAGTAAAAGTATCCTAGAAACCATTTCAGGATCCAAAATGCGGTTAAGAGCTAAAGATTCCTACTCGAGAAGGTGAAACGGCTACAGAACTGGGAGAAAAACTAGGATATATAAAAAGCAGATCCATAAATTGATTTGGAAGCCCTTTCTTGTCAAACGAGATGGCTAAAGTTTCTTTTGGGAGAGGTTTGCTCCATAGATCTCACTTTTGGTTTCTTGCAAGAAAGTTATTTCTTCATCTAGGGATCAGTTAAAATATTATTGTAAGTATTATTCTGTTTTTTAGGCGAAGCTTTCTTTGCAGTTGAAAGCTTCGAATTAGTTTTCATTTATTTTGAACGAAACGAGGTTATGTATATATTTTCAACTGTTCAACAGAGAAAAGTGATATTTATTGATGTGGCTCAAAAGCAACAGTCTCTCAATAGCAAACAGTTGTACAAGTTTTCAAGTAAAGGCAAGATTTCTGCAAATGCTGTAAGGACTTTTATTTTATTTTAGCCAATTATTTTTTGTTTTATTCTCCTGATTTTCGTTTTCTGTCGGAAGGCAAATTTGTAGTAACGTAGTATGCTAATCTAAAAGTGTTTCAGAAGCAATATTTAAGCTGCGGTTCAAAAGTTCGAAAACAGTAGTAGCGGAGATAGTACGGAGTTTATGCTGCGTACTTGAATTTAGGTCTGTAGTTGGCGTTAGACCCTCTTCACTTTATACTAATATTTCTAGGCTTGGATTTGCTGTGTGTAGCCAGTTTAGCGTTTAGTTTATAAGGTATATCTCCCATATTCTTAGCGTGCCTTCGTAGTGTAATGGTCAGCACACTGAGCCGGTATTTCAGAGGTCCGTGGTTCGTTTCCCGGCGAAGGAATTGCATATATTTCACCTCTCTTGCTTCGTAATAACCTAATGTCTCTACAGTGGCGCCCCAACTAAAAGGGTTGTGCATGATGACTCTCCACACTCAGGATTTGGCGACTAGGTCCCCTAAAACCCTAGTCGCCCTTTAAAAAGGGGAGTATATAAGGTATATCTCCCATACTCTTAGCGTGCCTTCGTGGTGTAATGGTCAGAACACTGAGCCGGTATTTCAGAGGTCCGTGGTTCGATTCCCGGCGAAGGAATTGCATATTTTTCACCTCTCTTGCTTCGTAATAACCTAATGTCTCTACAAGTTAAACTAAGGAATCCGCATTAGCTGTCTTCATTTAATGTGCATTTTACATTTTCACATTCTTATCCTCTGGTTATTCAGTTAGCCACAAGTGGCGGTGAATTGTGAGCACCAAGTGCGCGCATCTGTTCATTTTATTTAAAATAAAAGGTTATTTATAACATACTTCTGCAGTAATTATTCTTCAAAGACATGGCAAGCATTCGCTACTTCGTCTTTTACGTAGAGTCCCACGTTGTATGCTTCCAAAAATAACATACCGACTCCATAATACCCAATTATAAAATATAATAAAAAAGCCAGTTTATTATTCAGTTCTTTTCTTAGTACTAAAATTGGGAAGGTTACTGAAAATGTTTGCTGAGCAGAAAACCTAACTTTTAGTACAAAATTACCAGAATGCATAGTACTTTAGTTAGCGGAATGCACAGTTAAAACATTTTGCTTTTTTTGATGGAGGTTTTTTCTATATTAAAGATCATTGATCGCATCCTAGAGATGTTTCGATAATCTGAATGTTTCTGGATTACGTACAATTATATTACTTAATGTTATTGATCGAAACGACTCTCAAATACTATGAAATCGTCACTACTGTTATCTCATTCATTTTCCTTGTTCTCTTTTTGAATTGTTTTAGACATTTTTATTTTATACGTGAACTTTGCGACAGCAATTTTTCCATTTTTCCGCGATAAACAAACATGACTTTATTTCCTTTTTGAGGTAAGGTCCGGTTATTCCGCAAATCACTTAATATACTAATGGCTTATTAAGAATCGACAGGGCATTCTGGAGTACAGTACAAATCGTCGGATGCAAAAATTGTAAGGCTTTATTAAATATTGAAAGATTAAAAGCTTTTCCTGTGTGTACTGTTTGTATTTTTCAGAAAATGAAGCTTTTAATTCACACTTTAAGTAATCCCTTTTCTCTTCCACATTTGAAAAACTCATTATCGTTTTAAAATAACAAAGTAAATCATAAACAAGCAGGTTTGACTTAATGTTATTTTGTGTCAGGTGCTGTACCGTGTTAACATAAAGTCCCGCGTGCACAAAAACTCATATTTTAATAAATGTACTGCTATTTTGGGAAGATCTGGTTAAAGTAAGGACCCTAGAACACTTCAAATGTCCAGACGGCAATTAAGTTTGTATGTCATTGCCCTGAGGAAGTGTAAAGCAGTTTGTGAAATTCGAACTTTATGAGAAAATTGTCGCCAATTCTTATATCGAGCTAAATTTCGTTGAGGGTTGAGAGAGAAAGATGGCTACTATACTCACGGACTGTATGCATCCATCTTTCGTGAAAACTGAGATAGTCCTCTTGTATTTTGCCTGAACAAAATCATCCAACCCACTAACTATCTCTTAGGCATCTGCATCGTATTGGTTAATAGCATCTAAATAATGAATTATGATGCGACGCAATGCAACTGTAATTTCTAAAGAGATAAAAACTTTTATTGTCATAATCCTTGGCTGGATAGAACAAACACAACGATCAGGGTACTGCTAAAGCAATGGCAAATTTATTTCCATGATTAAAATTCAGTCACAAATTATGACTTTATGATATATTTCATATCCAATGCGTTGATTCACTTCTTTTGCAACGGCAACCATCCGTAGAATAATTTAACCCTCCGAGCGTTACGGGTTTAGCCTTGAAATTTCAAAGTTCCTCAAAATGTCATGAACAAGTGTTATTTTCTTGATTTTAATTAAAAAATGACTCTTTCATTTTGTACCTTGATTTCTTTTCTTCCAATATAAATCCAAACCGAAATCAGATATATTAAAAAATAGCAGAAATTTTCATGTGTAACGAATATAGAAGGCAGCCTTCTATACTGAAAAATCCGGCCGTAACGCTGAGAGGGAAAACATAGCTAAAATATTTTCTTTTTCACTCACTGGATTATTTCTCTGGCACAAAATAGTAACGGTCTGTAATTAAGGTTTTATTCCCGTGTTAGGAAATGAACCAATGAAGCGTGGATTTCTTTTTTCTACAGAAATATTTATTTTTGAAATGCAATTTAGGTGCGGTGTTCTTTGTTTGCTTGAATCAAACAGGGTAAGAATGCATGAAGCTCTTGGCGATTGCTTTAGAATTGCTTCTGAATAAATATTTTTGATTTAAAACAGAAAGAGGAAGAATTTTTAAAAGAAAATAAGTAAAATAGAATAAAAAGGAAGAAAACAAGAATAAAAATGATTGCAGCAGATTTCTTCAGATGTAAACTATAAGCATATTCTGTTAGAATTCTTGAAACAAAACATAAAATGGTATAGGGTTCTTGCAGGTTGTACTCTTTTATATCCTATTCATGAACAGTGAGATGAAATTTTTTATACAAATCAAAATATTTTAACATAAAAAATATTTTCTAAATAAATAAATGTCAGATCATACGAAGGAAACCATAAATTAAAAGACATAGCATTGGGATACATTGATATCTTTGAAAAAAAATCACACAAAATCTGGTGATACAATTATAGCGAAATTAGATGTTAATGATACAGAATAAAGTTTTTTACCAAAATACATTAAAAAGATTTCCGATGACGATATCGAAAGTGGAATTATTTATTTTCAGAAATTGGAAAAAAGAAATTTTCTTTGATTATATAACAATGGAATATCTTTTATAATCTTATTGGAATAATTTTATATGTTTTCTAAGAGTGGAAGTGTTTTCTTCCTTACAAAATATATAATATTTTCTTTTCTTTTTTGCGTTAGGGAGTGCGAAAAAATATTTAAAAATCATTCTATTTTGTAATTATTTTAATATCGTTTTAGTCTTTTGAATTTCGTTTGATTTTTATCTTTTATTTCTAAAACTTCAAATTTTTTCATTTTTCCTGCAATTTTTTAAGAGTCTGTTATATTTAAAAATATGTGAAAGCACAGATATTTTGCTATAAAAACCTCGCATATGACAGAGATGTGTAATTTTTTGGAAGTAATGGTAGCACTGTTGGATCATATTAACTCTACGTATGGCTTTTAAAAATAAAATACCCGATATTTCCTTTTGCACTTTAGGTAGTATAAAAATTATATTTACTTAAAAAATTTCTTGGGCTCACTAGCGGCCGAGCGTTAAAGTCGTTGAACACCTATAATTCGGTCCGGAGCTGGAATCCCGACGAATCGTTGAATGCATGGGTGTTTTCGTGGTTTTCCCCATGCGTAATGTATAAAGGAGCCAGATTAAGGCATCTTACTCCTTGGGAAGAAAGCGCTCGAGTGTTTTGCCAGTATTAAAGAAATCGAACGAAACCAAAAATTTACTTAGGTTTAAAGATAAAAATTTGTATATTTCGTGTGTAAAGAAGAGATATTCAAGAATAAAAATATACTGAATTAACGACATTTCTATGACTTGTGGGGTTTTGCCAATTTAATTCTAAAGTTCTGTCTTGGAACCTCACGAACACTAGCAAGCGAATAATTGCTTAAGATGTGAAAAAACACGTAAGTCTTAAGAAGTGTTACCTGCCTTTTTTTCAGAATATTTACAATCAGTTGGTACTTGGAACTTACATAAAGCCTCCCCTTGGGTTTAAACTTAATTAACTTTGAAATTAAACTAAACTAGCTTAACTAAGCTATCTGAAAGGTATAGCCGAAGCTATCAGAAATTTAAGTATTTGGCCACTAAGTATTAATTTAGTCTGCGAAGCCAAGCAAGGACCTAAAGTATGGCCGAGCGTAGTAGCTCAGAGAGAACGTAGATAAAAGGCGAACTCGCGATAGTCAGGAAATCAGACTTCTCTGTAGAAGTCGGTGAAGTATCGATTTAAATAATACTCTTACTCATTTGCATTCACTGCGTTTCTGAATTTACATTCTGGCAGGAAATTGTAAGCTGAAATTACAGTAGATATGAAAGAATTGTAATTTAAAATAACTGTTAATAAACCCAGGATAAACCTTACATCATCCTCTGCCAGAATTTAACTACTCGAAGAATCAAGTCTCAAAACAACCTTGTTTAAGAGAGTAAATTCTAAAACAAAACTCTTTCTCTTCAAAGTTTTCAACATGCAGCAAGGATGCTTTCTTGAATTCATCATTAAAACTTTTCCTGTTTAGGACGAACTTTACACAATATCCAAAGCTATACTGAAACTAAGAATTTTACATGCAAATATTTTTTTTACGAATTGACTGGGACAAACATCTTCTCTGTTTGACAGGTTTTCATTCTTGATCCTTCCAGTCCTCTGGAAGGAAATCATGCTAGTTGAATTTTCACAAGCATTTTATTTTTCCTATCATTCTCCTATTATTGAAATTATCTTTTGGCCCTCAAACACTTTCATTTAAACAAAAATTTAAATCTTCTTTTCCCCATGCTCTCCAGAAATTGTTCTGAGTGAAGCGAGCGTTTTATGTTGTTTTTCGGTGAAGATACACTACCACTATCCAACCGCTACCATTTGTTAGAAACTAGACATTCGAGACTTCAGAAGACTCCTTAAACACAAAGCTAGTTCTAATGTGCTAACATGAGAGCTTAATTTAAAATTCTTAAGTGAAGCCTGGAAAGCCTAACTTTAAACACATTCAATTCATCTCTTATACAAAGTATTTAGAGTTATGCTTGACCAAAACTTACATTTGTACAAGTTTAACTTTTACAATAGTTTGAAAGCTGACTTTGGCATTTCTGCATTCCATAGAACATTATAACATCAATATTTAAAATTCATTTTACATCATTCGTTATAGTTGCTATACAAAATTCAGTAAGTTTTGCTACAATCTTTCTTTAAGTTAACACATTTGAAGTCTTTCGACTAAACATATTCACAAATTACTTTCTCGTAATTTGAGAATTCTCCAAAAGAAAGTATTTAAAAAACAAATTTTCGCCAACTTGCGAATTCAAAAATCTTTTCTTTTTAACAGAAAGCTACAACTACATTCTCGCAACCTGCGAATTCAATTTCTTACTTTAAACAATATTTAGCAACTTTAAACACATGACATTAATCGAACTTTCAATGCAAAATAGAAAACAAGGAAAATGTTTTCTTATTTTTTGGGTTTCTATACTCCTGCATTCTTTTCTCGCAAAATGCTTGCCATGATGGAGACTTTAAACTTTGTATTCTCAGTCGGCTAGTATTCACTTCCGGCCCCTCTTTTCTTTTCCTTCCTCGGGCGTTGAATAGGCCTGCTTTTCTTGTCAGTTGAGGATTCTGGAACTCTGGCTTCGTCTTTGCATTGTAGTATCCGGACCTAGCCTCGGAATCTTTCAATCTTCTCTTGGTTTTCTGGTTTCCTGGAGAGGAATGGATCCTGCCTCGTCGGCTCGTTTTCTTTTCGTAGATCTTGACTGCCATATTCCTCTGGGTTCTCTCGAGGTAGTTGGCTTTGGTTGAGGCACTGAACGCTTTTTGCTTATTTTCCATTAGCCTTTTCAGCTTTCCCTTTGGCGCTGACTTCTGTTGAACGTAACTTTTGTCTGTCTCGTTCTCTTCACTCTCGATGAGCCTGAATTTTGTGCCTGCTGTTGCTTTCGTTTCGCGGTCCTTTCTTCAGTATTCACAGGCTATTTTGTTTCCGTTGCTGGGAGTTCCCTGCTAGGCGACGGCGAAATTCATATTCTTGGCGTGCTCCCTGGAACCTGCACTAAATCTTTTAAGACTAGAAAATCCGTACGACTATAGTGCGCTTTCAGCTGGTCCATGTTAGCAAATGTTTGCTGTCCATTTCTTCTTTTAAGTAAACCGTAGAAAATTAATTTTCTTGATAATGAAAGGCCCCTCTAACCTGGGCTCAAATGTGGCTACCCTATTTTCGGATGCAGATGACAAAGAGTTCTTTAATTTTAGCACTTTCTGACCTATCGTATATTCTACGTTGTGTCTCTTTCTATCGTAATACAATTTTTGTTTCGACCTCCTCGCATCCGAATTTTTGATGGCCTCCTCAATAATTTTCTGAATATCATTCCATTTAAACTATTCCTGCATTGTTGAACGAAAAATAGTTTATACAGAGGCGTTAAAAATTTTCTTAGGAATAATTGTGCGGGTTGTTTTGTGTGGTATCATGTTTTGCTGTTCTCAAGGCAAAGCCTAATTCATTGACACAGTTGTCCCAAAGGTCATGATAGTTCTTAACATATCCTAGAATAATTTTAACTATATTCTTATTTTACGCGTTCCGCAATATTTGATTGTGGTCTATCAGGAACCATTTCTAGATGGCATACGCGAAGACCTGTGCATAGGTTTTTAAATAAATTACTTACCAATTACCTATCATTATCTGATATTACTTTTACTGGGGCCCCGTATTTTAAAATATATTTATTTAGAAAAGAATCTGCTACTATTTTTGCTGAAGCCCGTTTAAGGGCAATTATTTCCACCCATTTTGAGAAATGATCCACAATGGCTAACAAGTATCTGTTTTTATTAATCTTTGTTCTAGGGTAGGGACCAACCAAATCAATGCCAACCAATTCATTTGGGAAAGTGGTTTTTATGCTATTTAAGCTTCCAGCCGGGTTGTAATTAACATCGTTAATTAATTAACGCAAGTGATATGACCTGACATACGCCGTCACAACTTTGTATAGCTGCGGAAAATACACCACTTCATGGACCCTCTGGAGGGTTTTCCTAACACCAAGATGGCATCCTAATTTTGAGTCATGAAGCTCCTCTAGAATGCTTAAGCATAGACTCATTATGACTACAGGCCGCAGTTCTTGATTATCGTTGGTTGTTTTCGTGTAAAAGAGCAATTTATATATAATTTCGTAATGGGCCGCCCTATTGCAAATAGCCGTTAATTCCACATGTTCAAAATTTTTGAGGATCTTCCAGATAAGGATAAATATCTTTAAATTCTGGATCCGTTTTTAATTCTTCAGTTATTGTTTCTCGGGGTTCAATTATTTTCGCAGTTAGCATCGTACATTTAATTGTATTTCCGTCTTCATCGATCATTATTCTGGACAGTGCGTCTGACACTACATTTTCTTTCCCCGGTGTGTGTTTATTATTAAACTAAACTCTCGCTGTTTTAGTGTCCAACGTATGAGCCGGGGCGAAAGATTTAATAGGCGACCAACTGCGGCTTGATCTGAATACATAGTTATTGGGGCACTTTCAAAGTGCACACGAAATATTTGCACCGCTCGTAGGACCAGAACGTTTCCCGCTTAGTTGCAGTATAATTTCGCTGAGTTTGGTTAAGCGTCTTGCTAAAAAAAGCTATTGATTGCCCATTTTGGGAAAGAACTGAGCTATCCGTGTAGTCTGACGCGTCTGCTGCAATCTCCAAAATTTTATCCCCTTCTGGGAATTTAAGAACAGGGTTGTTAATTAAGGCGTGTTTTAATTCTTCAAACGCCGTCTTCGCGTCCGCTCTCCATGTGAACGTAGTCTTTTTTCATTTAAACACCAACAAGGGTTCAACTATTTTTGCAAAATCTTCAATGAATACTCTATAATAGGAACACATCCCCAGGAAGGGTTATAACTTCTTAGTAGAATTTGACGGTGGATAACGTTTGGTCGCTAAAGTTTTAGAGTTGTCTGTTTCAACACCGTTTTTTGAGATTTTATATCCGAGGTACCTCAATTCCTTGGCTGCAAATTTGAAATTTTAGGATTAATTTTGAGGCCTGGTTCATTTACTAATGTAAAAATTTCCTCTAAATGTTAATCTGTTCCTCTAGGTTTTCGCTCGTCAAAATAATATCATCGAGATAGACGACTGTACTTTTTCCCAAGACTGGCCTTAAAATAATACCCATAACTTTTGGACAGGTAGCCGGAGCTCCACTTAAGCCAAACGGCATTCTCAAAAAGGCATACACGCCTGACTTTGTAATAAAAGCTGTTTTTTCGGCATCCTTGGGTTTTATTGCATTTTGAAAATAGCCTGACGTAGGTCTAGGGTTGTCATACATTTAGTTGACCGAATTTTCCTTATAATTTCATCTATTATCGGGAGGGGATATGTGGGATATTTCTTTATGCTATTTAATTTTCGGTAATCAACTGCGAATCTCGACGCCTTCGGACATGCGGGTGGCAGTCCATTCTTCTTTCTACATAAAACTACTGGACTAGCGTAGGGGCTGGTACTTTGCGTAATTATCTTATCCTAGAGCATTTTCTTAATGTGTTGCTCGAGAATGTCTTCCTTCACACGGTCATACCTGTACGGCTTAGACCGAGCTGGGGGCTCATTACCAGTCTCGATAGCGTGAGATACGATCTGGCAGAAGCCAGGTTTCTCGTCTAATAATTTAGAAAACGTTTTACCAGTTCTTGAATTTTTTCTTTTCCTCCTTCTTCGAGGTGATTCGGCTCAGGTACCGGCATTGCGGCTTGATCAACTTCGACTTTGTCCATCTTTACCTGTAAGGTAGAATCTTTGAAATTAATTTTTGCGCTAGCTGCACATATTAAATCAACCCCCAATATGACTGCGGTTAATTAATCCTTTACTACGAGAAAATTGACTTTTTGAACATCATTTTTTATTTGAACATGCAGACCCACTTTTTCCAAGCAGGCATACGGTTTGCCTTCGGCAGCAATCACACGTTATCCCGTTGTCTTAAACAATCTATACGAAATCTAACGAAAATGCTTTTTAAAAAAATTCTGCAATAGGAAGCTGCATTGAGCCCCGCTATCCAGTATGGCAGTCGTAGGTATGTCGTTTAGTTTTATTTGAATTTCTGGCAAGGCCAAATTTTGTACGACTATCGTATTCAGTTTGATTTCTGAGGGATTTACATTCTCACACGGTGACTTTACTCTCCTTTAGTCGCCGTGACTAGCTTCAATTCTACTTTTCAACCCATCTGTCCAACTGCCTTTTATTTCCCCATGCTTTGTTCTGACCGGGTTTCCTGTTACGCGGCTTTGCTGATTTCCTCTCTTGTCGATAGGAATTTTGTTGACCTTGAGGTTTCGTTTGAACATGAAACCTTGAATACTGCCTAAAATTGTTCGCACCCGCGTTTTCGGCTGTTCGCCTACTCTGAAATTTGACTGCTAGTTGGAATAAGCTTTCCAGCGTCTGCGGATTTCTAACTTCAAGAAAATCTTGAATTGGCGGAAGCAACCGCGGCAAAATTATTTTGATGACTTCATTGTCCGGCCTTTTCCCATATAATAATTTGACAATACGGATCTTCCTTAACATGAAATCTGTTAATTCGTTGAAGTTAGTTTGATATTTACTGAATAATTCTGATTCCAGTCTTGCGCGGTCTCTTACAACTGGGAATGCTTTCAACAGATAATTTTTAAAATTTTCTCAAGTGTACGTATCGGATCCTGGATCCTCCAACAAACTCTTTCAATATTCTTGTACCAACTTCTTTGCGGCTGGTTAACAATATATAACGTGAAGTGTATCTCCAGCTGTTCCAGGAAGGTCGTTACGGATCCTCTTCGGGCAAAAGTTGCTGTTGGCTTCAAAGCAGCTCTCATTGCTTTCACGATAAATCCGAATCTCTCGATTGGGTTTGGGTGTGGCTGAGAGTACTGAAAGGGGGAAGGGGTCAACGAGAAATCTTCGCTACCTACCGGCATGGTTTGTTGAGAACAAGTTCGGACACTAAATGTGGGGTTTTACTAATTTAGTTCCAAAGTTCTGTCTTGGAACCCCACGAACAGTAGCAAGCGAATAATAGCTTAAGTGTGTTAAAAACATGTAAGTTTTATAAAGGGTTACCTACCCTTTATTTTTCAGAATATTTACAATCAGTTCCTACTTGGAATTTACACTAAGCCTCTACTTGTGCTTGAACATAAATTAAATTGAACTTAAGTAAAGCTATCTGAAAGGTATAGCCGAAGCTATCAGAAATCTTAGTAGTTGGCCCCTAAATATTAATTTATTCGACGAAGCCAAGCAAGGGCCTAAAGTATGAGTAGCTCAGAGAGAACGTAGCCGAAAGGCAAAGGCGTGCTAGTCAGGAAAGCAGACGCTCTCTGTGGAAGTCGGTGAAGCATCGACTTAAATAGTTCTCTTACTCATTTGCATTCGCTTATGAATTTACATTTTGGCAGGAAATTGTAAGCTGAAATTAGAGTAGATAGGATAGCATCGTAACTTAAAATAACTGTTAATAAACTTACTATAAACCTTACAGACGTAATTGCTGACATCTAAGAACAGATTCGGCTATAGGTTTGAAGGCGAAATTTCGTGTTTTGGCGGCTATTGTTTAGAATAGAATTGCATTTCTTAATCGAATCTGCATTTTATGCTAGCAAATATTCTTTATACATACCTCTGTGTGTTTTGCGCTTAAATGTATGAAATCTTGTGCTAAGTAATGTAAGTTTTGTAATGGCAAAACATTTCGTGTAGAATATTTCAACCGAAATATCCATTTTGACAGTTCACGAATGCATTTGGACGATTTTTTTTGCCTTATGTCTGTACGTACGGACAAAACAAAGAACTCCCTTTTAAAGAAACGCACTGTAAAATGGATTTAAATGGGATTTTTTCATGACGTATGTGCGTGAGTGCAATACCTATAAATGTGTGTATCTCGCATAGGTCTAAGCCGATCAGCCGTAGAAAGTTGAAGTTTTGTATAAGGGACTGCTATAACATCTAGTTGTGCATCTCAATATTTTATTGCGATCCACAAGTCATATATTTCTAATTACAGAAGTGTTTCATATGATGAAAATATTCACCAATGTCAAATTTAAAATAAAAATGAATTAATTTTCAACAAATAACAAAATCTAACTTTTAATGTGATCTACAACCTGTGTTTGGGGAAGCTTCATACTCGATATGATAAGCTGGAATTATAAGAAATTTGATTGCCGTACGGCAGGAATTGACCGGGGTATTTAATTTTAAAATTCATTTTTTTATGTTATCTTTCAACTTGCCTTGAAAGGCTCTTTGATGAATTGACAATAATATTGAGGAAATAGGTTTAAATGAAATGCAGCAAAAACGTATATAATTTAATAAGACGTACAAAGAAGTCATATGGTGTCTACATCAGATATATTTTTTTCAAGTGTACTTTCAAATTTGCTCGTTAAAGGAAGATGGTAAAATATACTGACTAAGTTTCAAGTAGCGTCAATTGGTGTAAGTATTCATGTTAATTTGCTGCTGCTGAAAGCAATAATGCAAATTAGACGACTTATAAAGTTCTGCGCAAAAGACATATATTGGAATTCAGATATGTAATGTCGTTTAAAGTCAATATGGTCTTCAGAGGTATCAATATTCATTGCTTATGACTCAAAGGCAACAGTTCGGTAAAAAGCCAATATGACGGTCGCTTCGTAACTTCGAGAGAGGACACATGTAGAAGTATCATAATATCTGAATACCTCTCAAAGTGACATATCAATAAACTGGAACTGCATTTCAAGCATTGAATTAGTTAGTAAATAAGCTGGTCAAGGACCTTCAAGAGCAACAACTTAATCTGCATATAGTTTTCTGTCATTGTTGTTCTAAGAAACAGCGTTGAGACCAAAGACCTTCAGGCTGCCACAGGACCTCGACTACGCGGTTCTACTACTGCACGAAGGCTTTATGAAGTTGGAATTTACCAGAAAACGAAACTATGAATTGTATCCCATTTGCGTTGTCTTCGAAAGGAGCAAATTTAAGTTGGTGTCGTCGTTATGTTCAGTACAGCCGTTAGGAATGGAACCATGTAATTCTAGACGTAGATAGCTTATCAGTAATTAGACGAATTCTGAGGTAGCGAGAAACACACGACTTGTCTTCCTTTTTTTTAATGTTCCCTTTACCATAGAAGCAATTTCATCGTTTCTGATGGAATAATCAAAAATAGCCGCACTGAGTTGCATATGTTGGAAAATATATTCTTGAAACCTCTAAGTGTATTTAGGGATGCTTTGGGGTCCTGTGTTTTATTAATGGACGACAATTCTTTTCCACGCAGAGCATCTCTGATGCCATAACACTTAGAAGGTATTATTGAATGAATCGACAACCTTATTCACCAGATTTTAGTTCAATTGAGCATGTATGGGATGCTTTAAATTTCGGAATTGCTGCACGCCAAATGTTTTGTCAAACGCTCTAGGATCTGGAAAATGCACTTTCAGAAGATTGGTGTACAATTACCCAATAATTAACCAACAATATAAAAAATTCAATGACATCGAGTTGCAAGGTTCTCTTTTCCATCAGAAATGACCATATTAATAAAAAATAGGTCGTAAAATAGGGCAAATAACTTTTTTGCCATTTTAACGTTTTCATAAATCTGATTCTGAATTAAAAACTGTGAGATTAAAGAACTGGCAAATATGATAAGTTATGTTAGGGAACGTTTTTGTATTAATCGCTTTGAATTACGTTTTCAATAAATAATAGTTAATATTTATTCCTTTTAACTTTAATCAGCAGGTAGTCAAAGCACAATAAATATTTAGTTAATTAATTGGAATTTTTACTGCAGTGTATAAAATCAGGTTTCATAATTTCAAAGTTTTTCCCAACGCGGGCGACACTGAAACTGCTTTCATTAAATTCAACATTTTATTTCATGAAATTCTATGAAACTATATCCCTTCTACTTGTTATTGTTTGGCGGATCCAAAAAAAAAAATAAAGTCGAAATTACTTTTATGTTTTCCAGTAAAATAATATTTACACGAGACTTTTCCGGGGCAATTAAATGTTAAAGGAAAATAAGGAAAAAAAGGTAGTAAAGTATACATGCAAAATAAAAATATGCAATTTTTCTTTATGGAAATAGCTTTAGCGCTTATTTCTCTAATGATGTGCAAATGATTTAGGAGCTGTATACAAAAAAGGGAAAATAAGTAAAATTATTAAAAATCAATTACATATTTCAGCGTTATCGCTTTTTTTATCTAAAACTAGCTAGCATCTTAATTGTTCTGAGACTAAATTTTCACAAGTTTGAGTCTGTAATAGAACGAACGATTCGCTCGGAAAAATTTTTACACATTTTTCCTTTTTCCTTTTTAAATGAAAATATTTTTAATAAAAAATTAATTACTTAGTTATTTGTTGAAGCAGCGTATTTGCACACTGGCAATAATTTCATTCACTAATTGTGTAATTCATTTGCAACCCCGCTAGAAAAAATCTTATATTCATTTATTTTTCACATCAGATGTTAAAAATTTCCTTCGTGCAGAAATCAATGTGATTAAAGTATTTTCAGTTTTTCTCTCTCTACAACTGCTGCTTTACGTTCCAGTATTCGTAAGTTATGAAACAGGAGGTGGAAACAAGAATTAAAATAGCATTATAAGACCTCCCACTGATACTGAAAATGAAACATTATTATTTGAAAAACATTGCATACTTTCAAACATTGAAGTGTAATGAAAAATATGAGCAAACCTAATTAATAACGCGTTTCAGAAATAATTTTCATGTGTTTCAGATTACAAATTACTTGAGCAGAAAAGAAAAAAAAGAGCTTATAGGAAAAGCAAAGACTGACACCTGTTTTCGGAATTAACAAACTACCAGGCCGAGTCTTTTTCTCCATTTATACATTGAGTACGAGCCAATATCTCTTACAAAATCCTCCACGAAGCAATCCGTTTCTTTAAGCAAATAGCCATCGGTAATCTAAATATACTAGTCCAAATTCAAGTCAAGTTGATGGCTAATGCAGTAGCAACGAGAGATCTGAACAAACTACTGCAACAGTAATCTAAGTAATTTATTGCCTATCAGCGGCCAACCGGTGAAATCCCTAAGCACTAGTAATTCGGTCCAGGGTTCGAATTCCAGTGAACGATGTTTTCGCAATTTTTCGTGTCACACATACTGAAAATTTTCTTGAAGTTCCTCCTTTTCCTTTAACGAATATCGTTGTGTGCGATGTCATGATAAAAAAAATTAATTTGTTGGTAACCTAACTACTGGGATAGCTACTGTATGCTGTTCTAACTAATGCGATGGTATCATAAGTAATGTGATGATACCTATCTAAAACTGTGACTCATGCAATTGTATCATGATGTATCGTGACTAATATGATAGTAAACTATTGTTGTTGTGACATATCTCTCTTATCTGACAGTAACATCAGAACAAGCCCAGGAAATTCATCATTGTATTCAGAGCAAGATGCCGCCCAGACGGTATAATGATTAGGGGAGGTAAACCGCTGAGTTGGTTTCTTGTTATATCTATGCAGAATTGGTTACCAACCCAGCGGGAGTTAACCATTAGCTGCATGCCGAAGCACTGGGCCGCCCTGGCAGAACAGACGACATTTATTAAATGCAAAAAAGAACTATACATGTGCATAAAAGACACTTGAAGAACGGTATAATCAAAATATATATACATATAAAAACCAACCCAAACACAGATATATACACACATATATATTCCAAAATAAATAAACGTATACATACTTTCATGCATATTTATATATAAATATATACATATACTTTTATCATGATAGTTAAAGTTGACATGAAGAATATTATTCTTAGTAAAGGTTTACAATGAAAAAGTAAATATTAGCATGTATAGATATAGTACAGCATTCTGATATAATACAAAATTTGTATATAAAAACCTGGCTCTGTATAAATAGAAAATCACATCTTAAACTGACGTATTACATAGTTCTAAAGTACATACTACTACGCTTTGCAGAGCAAGTAATCTGTTTTCATGTTAATAAATGTGCCAGTTCAAGAATAGTTAAGGCCATACCGAAGGTGCGATGTCTAATTCTAAGAAACTATGCTAAGAAATGGAGTTGTTAGAACCTAATATGTGTTATATACGACACAAGTTTGTACTTTATGGCTACTATCTTCGAGCATCAGAAGAATAATTGCTAATACAGTAGTCAATTACTGTTTTCAGTTTCCGCTGGGCAACTCTGTTCCTTTGTACATTCTGGAATCAGTTTGGCAAGCTCGTGGCTTCTTGAGGCTGTTAAGCGCTGTGTGCGGAGAAGAGAACACAAAATGGTCTGGATGACCCTCCTCCCCACATTCACAGTTGCCATCTTCTTAAGCCAAAGCGGCAAAGCTATGAAGGGAAGGGCCCATGACCAGTGAGGAATTGTTGGAATGTCCAGCTCTTTAGATCCGAGACTGGCCTGAGAGTCGGAACTTCTCGTAAAGTGGGTGAGTCCGCTGCTTCCTGTGCAATAAGGTCTGTTCTCTCATTGCCCTCTATTCCCGTATGAGCGGGCACTCAGACATGGAAGACAGGCACACAGCTGTCATATCTCTTGATGTTAGAGGAGCATTCGACTCACTGTAGTGGCCCGACATCAGATTGTTCATGATGTCGGGCCACTACAGTGAGTCGAATGCTCCTCTAAAATCAAGAGATATGACAGCTGTGTGCCTGTCTTCCATTTTGTTAGTAAGTATTATATCCAACAGCTGACTCAATGTTTTCTCCGTGGACATACCCGGTTTGAAACCCAATTGAGTCTGATGAATGCTTTCAAATCGTTCAATGAAGTACACGACTGTCTTGGTACCAGCGGGAAAATAATGGAGACGCCAGCATTCAGTCAGAAAAGCCAAGATTAGGACTGTGCATTTTTGGAAGATTATTTTAATCACTTAATTACCTACTCCACCCGGACCTGGTGCTTTACGAGAAGAGAATGCTTTTATGATGCGGTATACTTCTGTTCTGGATGGAGGAGGTTCAGTGTCTTACATACCAAATGTAGAGTAACTCTCAAAATTAAGGCGTAGGGAACGATGTTTTTACAGGTCTTCACCAGAATTGTCGTCAGGAAAGATGTTGTCAAGGAGAAATTTAGCTACCTCTGCTGTTGAATTGGTAGTGGGACGGATACTCCTTGGAAGTGAGGTAGGCCTGAATACTTTATTCATAGCTATTTTGTATGCTTGACCTTAAGAATGCGTAGTTTCGGCACAGAAATTTCTACATGAGGAGAGCTTCGCTTGGTAAATGTGTTTTTCATATATGCCACGCGCCCTCCTAAAGTCCTGCATACATAGGTTTCTAAGAGCTTGTTTTTGGGTGATATGCGCAGGCTTCCGTAGAGCTCTTAGTCGGCTTCGTTCTTTTTGTAGGTCTTGGGCCCACCTGTGTATTCTAGGGTTGCTCTTATAAGCTTTGATATTGTATGCTTTTCGACAAGCTATGCCAATCGCCTGGATGAGTTGATCACAGGCTTCATCGAGGGTTTCCTGATTGTAGCTGGTATTGAGCAGAACAGTAATGTACGGGACCCTCGGTGCAAAGCAGCCAAGGAACTTGGTTTGACTTCCGTATATAATCTTGTAACTTTTTCTCACCAAATAGCTGATTGATATATCTATGCTACAAGTAATTAGGCGATGATTGCTTGCTGTGGGGATATCTTCGACTTTCCAGTTCTGTATGTAAGGAGCCGTGAAGATCGTAGTGATGGTAAGATCAGGCCAACCTTCTGATCTGGTTGTCCAGAAGGTTGGGGGTCTGATTCGTTAATTGAGTCTGATTCGTTAATTTGGATCAAATTGTTAGTGTCCGTAAATTCAATAATGTGGGTGGCTCTGACATTCTCTCTCCTTCCTCCTCATAGAGGGTTCGTAGCATTGTGGTCACCCGCAAAAATACCATATGATACAGGAAATGGTAGACTTTCTTCAAGTTCTCTGATTGGAACCTCAATATCTATTCTCGGAAGTACGATGAAGTGGCTCAGAGGTTTTGGATTACATGTCTCCAGGATGATGGTGACTGAGTGTTCAGTGCCCAGGGGTAGTGTCGGAGAAAGAGTTTTCTCGTAAATGATGCCTGCTAAGGAGTTTCCTGACAAAACGCAGTTGCTTGTGTTGGGCAAACCTATGATCTTGCCACAGGTGATATATGTTTCTTGAACCCTGAGGAGGTCTGCTTTCATCTGTCCCATAATCTGAATAATATTCAATGTAGACGGACGTGATCGCTGCAGATTACATTGCATGCATTTCAATCCTCGTATTAGACGAGGGGGAGCAAATCCCTATTGTTGCTATCTTATGAATATACCGAAGTTGTTGAAGAATGTCCTTGTACGTGTGGCATGTTTTTGCGTTTGCCTGGTGATTTACATTATAATCTGTACCTTTGAGAGCGTTTGAGTGAGAACGGTTGTTACAATGATCTGATTCCGCAGTATACTTCTCAATCGAGTGCCCCTGACCGCACCTGGTGCACACCGGATTGAACTCACACTTTCTACTAATATATTCAAATTCCTGACAGTTGCAGCACCTGGTAATATTAAAGAATATTTTCATCTGGCAGAAATTAAAGCCCAGGTAGATTCAAAGAAATAAAAGAGTACAAAGTTTGACCCTTGCAAGACAAAAATTGACTAAGATATTTAATTTCAAAATTTGCAATTTTTGATTTCTTTTTCACATTGAATTAAGGGATCGGTTCGTTAAATTAGAATAACTCAAGGAAATAAATTTAAATGAGACGTAATATACAATTTAATAGGGCGTAAAAGGAAGTCATTTGGTGTCCATGTTGTAATTTTTCTCTTTTATATCAGCTATTTCAGGCGCATATGGCTAGTAAACATAAATTTGCTAATTTTTTTCCATATGTAAGTAAACAACGTTCTTGCTTTGATGAAAATTTACTATTTTAATACAAGAATGTAAAATATGTTATATATTTTAAAAAGAGCAATAAATTAAACAATCCTTTCACATGCATCTTTATTTTCCTGTGACGGTGCTTTCAGTAGTCTATTTTTAATAACAGTTTCCTTTAATTTCCGATTATTTATTTATTCATTAATAGAATGACTATAATTAACTTATGTAGCTTTACTTAATAACTTACTGTACATTATATAAACTCCCAACAGCTCTATTGTTTGCAAAAGCTGCTTTAATCTCATGCTTCGGAGTTCATTTGCATGGCATAGAAATATAACGCACATGATATGGTAAGATAAAAATGACATATTATTTAATGCAAGTGGCTAACAGTTTGAAACGGAGATCCCAGGAACAGGAGGCACAACGCGCAACAAGCCCACAGGTGGATTGGGGAGGCGAATTGCAGGGGTGGTGCAAGCTCGCACCCAGAGGCGTAGCTAGTAGATAAGAAGGAGTGTTCAATGATTCTTCATTTAGTTGATAGGATGACGTCACCGAAAGATGTTGGATATGCTATATCTGGTAATATGTGGTTTATTAGGTCTCACGTACATTTTAACTGGAGAATCAAAGTATTAGTCAAAGTTATATTTCAGGAAAACTATAAATAATACTTCGCGGTGAACATGCTGATTGTTAGTACCGTGTCGAATAATCTTATTTTCTGTTGCAATGAAGAAAAAAATCAAGATGATGGGCAGGTTAGAAGTTACGGAAGTTTGGATACCTTATATCGTGCTGCTGAAGGCAAACTATCGAAGTAATGGTTGGAAGGGGTAGATGTTTGCATTCTTCGCAAGTCCCTTCGTCAACAATTTCCCACGAATCGTGCCATAGTTTAGAGTAAAGGCAACCAATCGAAAGCTGTCTTCATGTCTCGCATTTACGTGAGCATAATCTCGAACATTTTAACATGCATAGGAATATTATCTAAATTTGCCTCGGCGATTCCATTGAAACAGAAGCGAGAAGAGGACGTGATAAAGGCTTTTACTGAAATTTTTAGACACCGTAAACAGAAAATGTTGCAAATAGATGAGGAAACAGAATTTAAGAATATGAGCTTTCAAGGATTTTTGAAAGAAAATAATGTACGATTTTTCATAACGTTTAATTCTACAAAAGCTTCTGTTGTGGAAAGACTTAACTGTACTTTAGAAACGAAAATATTGAAGTACTTTACAATTCGCAGTGCTTTCAAATATATCGATGTGTTAGATAAATTAATGAAAAGTCATTATTCGAGTATTAAAAGAGCTCCTGTGGAGGTGAATGATGAAAAGGATTCAGAGGTATGGTTTACACTGTAAAAAGATCTGGAAGAAATTAAACCCGCACGCTGTGTTTTCAGTGTAGAAGATGACTTTCGTGTCTCGAAACGCAAATTATTATTTGAGAAAGAGTAGAAAAATAATTGGACTCAAGAACTTTTTATAGTGATAGAGCGTGTAAAAGAACGAAATCCACTTGTTTACAAAATTAAAGATTTGTTAGAAGAACCGATATAAGGTACATTTTAAGCTCAAGAACTTCAAAAAGTGAAATTTAAAGAGAAATTTTTGGTGGAGAAAATTTTAAAGGAGTTTAGGAGAGGATATGTAGAGAATTTAGTTAAATTTTGAGGCTATCCCTCAAAATTTTATGATTAGCTCCATGCATCTAACTTATTCCCAATACAAAAAGCACATGCTTATGCATATCCCACTCAGTTTTCGCCATGAGTTTCTATGTGACGTTGCCGAGCGATAGCTCTGTGAGTTATTTTTCCGAAAACGAAATATCTCATTATATTACTCGCTTGCCTGTACCCATTGAACTGCAGGGGACATGAGAGGTTTCTGCGGTTGAATAACTTTACCCTCACACTTGGTATAATACACTGCTGGCCACCCAAATTGCAACAGCAAGAAAGACAACAGATATCACAACAAAACGTATTTAGTAGATAACATGTTGACCAAGTATCAAATGATTAAATCTATAGACTTCTGTGAAGTGTGGTTCCTTACAGAATCAGTAGCCAGAGTAGCCGCCATTGTTGGAGATTACCGCTGCCACACGGCTCGGCATTGATTCAAATAGACTTTGGATGTGTTCTTGGGGTACAGCAGACCAAGTAGCTTCCACTGGTTGCCAAAGTCTGGTGTAGCAGCTTGGGATGTAATCTGGGTTATTTGTTCAGCAACCATGGTCCACATGTTTTCTATCGGCGAAAGATCCGGAAAGCGAGCCGGCCAGGGAAGCAAGTCAATCTGGCGATTGATGAAGAACCCTTGGACAATGCGTGCCACGTGTGGTCGCGCATTATCCTGTTGAAATATGGCTGTAGGCAATCCCTGAAGGTAAGGAAGGACAACTGGCTCCAACACCTCGGAGATGTAGCGCTGGCGGTTAAAAGTACCGGCAATGCGTACTAGAGGAGTGCGAGAGTGATATCCAATACCGCTTGATACCATAATACCCGGTGCAGGACCAAATGGCGGCGCATAACGCAGCTGTTCAGCATCCTCTCTCCACTGTGTCTCCGGAATTGAATCCGACCATCGTGATGTTGCAGACAGAAGCGTGACTTGTCAGTAAAGACAATTTCATTCCATTCTGCAGTCCCCATACTTCTTTCATCGCACCACTGGCGGCGGAGGCGTCTGTGGTTCTGCGTCAAGAGTACACGAAGCAATGGACGTCTTACGGACAGACCACTCTGCTGTAAACGGCGTCGAATGGTACGCGCAGACACTGGATGATGCGCTAGAGACTGCATGTGCTGTGCTATGGTTCGTGATGTGACTGAGCGATCCGTCACTGCCATGCGCACAATGTTCCTGTCATCACGTGAAATGATGCACTGAGGCGGAAGCGGCCAAATACGTCGGTCCGTCGTACCCTTCTGCATCCAACGGTCACATATCCGCATTTCAGTTGTTTGGTTTCGTCCAACACGACTGCCGCTTTGCCTGAAAGATAATTCACACTCTCGGTAGGCCACTAACTTTCCTCGTTCGAACTCGGATACTTGATCAAACGATGATCGTTGTTTACTACGAGGCATAACTGATTTTTTTTTGAAAAAATCACAAGAAAAACACAATTGCCGAACTTGAAATCGTCGAAAACTCCAAGCCTGAAATAGCGCTTTGAAGTGGCGCCACAGGCGGCCGTGATGTGCGTCTGCGCTGAAATTCTAATCATTTGCATATCTGACCTCCGCTAATGCATGTTGTAAATTTCATGTTATTTGCATGCTTCCTTCAGGGTGTTGCATTTACGGTGGCCAGCAGTGTATAAATATCAGTAATAATTTAATTGGATTTGATTTAGATGATGGCAAAATAATAGGAAGGAGGATATCTCCAGGTTTTTATGAAAATGTAGAGGAGATTTTAAAGGCGATTCAGATTGTTGAAATGCTCAGTAAAATTTCATTTACTTTCAATGCTGTGGGAAAACATGTCAGTGTAAGAGTTAAAAACGGAACTTGCCTAATAGTACGTGATGGATTATGTCAAATACTAAGTTTTGAGCCTATGGTCATTTCTTCTACGCATGCGGATGCAGATGTAACGGTAGTTAGTCCTTACATAGTTGACCCTTGTTGCACTTACCGCGTTTTATTCTTTATACAGATGTTGTAAAACCAGAGATCAATTGTGATGTTTTAGCCCCTCTCCTTCAAATCGTCAAAGTAATAGGAAATGATGGAGAAGTTGTGTAAGAAGAATATGATAGACCTAATTACTTACCTGTAAGAAAAATTATACAGATGACTGAAATTTTTATAAGTTTTATTTTTTATAAATTTTTATTTTTATATAATGTATGTACCGTACCAGTGTTGTCAGAAATCTTTTGAGGATTATTACTTACGGAAAACAAGTGATAGACTTAACTTTCCCCAAGGTTTACCTCACCAGAAGGGTATTGTTTTGGGGCTTATTTAGATCATTATTTCGAGCAGCAGTTCCTCTTTCCAAGTCGGGCGCTAAAACAGTTGGTAAACAATAAACTACAAACAGGACTAAACGTATTAAATGATGTATCATACATAGCAATTAGTTCAATGTACTTTGCAACTGTGTCGTGTGGTGGGTCACCTCCATAACTAATTATGCACCATAACTTGAGAATTACAAGCCATTTAACTAACTGGACAGCACCTGACTCAAGCAACCGCTTATTAGCAGTCAAATATTCCTGAGAGCTCAGGAATATTTGACACTTCACTAATCAAATTACTCAGTGCTGTAAAACACTCAGACCACCTACCCTGAATGCACCTTATCTAACAATGACCTTGTAATTCACAGATATATCGCATTTGGTTCACCAGCGGTTAAACAGTAAAATCGCAGAACGCTGGTAGTTCGACCTGTGATCGAATCGTAGCGAAAGAGCTCATCGTCCACTGAATGACTGCAGATACAGCTGCTACTTTATTCACATCTTTCATCACTCCTAAACATTTTGTGGCAGTTGTCAACAGAGCGTCCTAGAACTTTCTTTGCAAATAATATTTTTTTTACATTTCAAGCAGATTCTTTCTCGAATAAACTTCGCAAACATTTTGAGCATACGCTTGTTTGCTTCGTCTAGGTAAACATTTAAGCTGAATTTACATATATGTCTGTTATTTTTTTAAAACTTTGCAATTGATTCTCTGCATTCCTTTTGTTAGAAATAATTCTGGTGAGCACATTATGCCAGGTTGCATCAGATTTCGTAGTTATGACAATATCTGAAACGATAAAACATGCTTTTAAATGCCTTCGTTTACTTTCTTCAAAATCGAAGTCTCATGGGAAAAAAATAACGTGAAAAACAAAAATCATTGTTTCGAAATTCACTTCTCAAATCTCTAAAGAGAAAGAGGTTGGAGAAAGTGGGAGGAGGCAGGTTAGACTTTTCACGATTTATTTTCTCAGGAAAAGAAAGAAAAGAATAAGTGCAGGAATTTTGACGTTCTTCAATTCTATCGGAGTTGGAATTGAATTGGAAAAGATTTGCTTTTGTTGCATCTGTCCTTCTTTTAGAGTTTTCTTGAATGTTTGCCATATTTCAAGAAATCTGATGCAACACGGCCTGTTGACAAGAAACTGATTTTGTCTGTAAGTGCGGGGTTTGTATGCCAAAGTAGGCCTAACGTTTATTTTTTAAGAACAGCTGGCTTATAAAGAAACACTTCAGATATAACGAAATTTCAAATTACGAAAAAATAATTATTTGTAAATTTATTAATAATTTACTGAAACGACTAGGATTATGATACAGATGGAACTTAATACTAAATTTTTAAGCAATTAACGTAGAAGTTCTTACCAATCTCACTTATCTGACCTGACAATGGTCAGTGTAAGCTCACACCATTCATCATAGTAAGGAGTAAAATGAACCTTTCATTGAGAAGAGCTTTGAGCAGCATATAGGTCACAGCCTGATTTAAGCTCAGTTCCGCCTACCGTTTTGAGAGACTGCAGTCGGAAAGGTTGATGGTAAGTGAAGAGGAGTGGGAGATTCGGACCCGGGGCCTGGGGGAATGGGTCCGAGTCTACCAGTCCTCTTCCCTTACCATCAACCTTTCGAGAGGACTTTCGACTCTTCGCATATTTAGAATGCCCCTCTGCCGCACATACGTTATATATTTATAAACAAGCTTTCTTCGAGATTCGAATCCGAGCCCATTAGTACGGCAGCCAGAGTCACTAACTAGTGTCCCGGTTGAGCGGCAAGAAACTGTCGTGTGATCTTGGGGCATGAGTTGAAATCACATTTATCTGTCAAATGGACGATCCTTACTTCAGATCCTCGTGAGGCCGCAGTTGAATCTCCTAGTTTCTTGCTTCAAATATTATAAAACGGAGACCAGCAGCAGG
This sequence comes from Stegodyphus mimosarum, assembly GCA_000611955.2. Lineage (NCBI taxonomy): Eukaryota > Metazoa > Arthropoda > Arachnida > Araneae > Eresidae > Stegodyphus > Stegodyphus mimosarum. The sequence continues at coordinate 121,455 of KK121374.1, read as the reverse complement.
GGGTCGAAGCTTTGTCCGAATTTCAGTAAGAGTATGACTGGTTTTTCATCATTTCTTCTTAAAAGAAACCCAAGAATATTTACATGTATAATCCAGTAATACATTTCACATTAAAAAGCGAATCGGTTTTTATTAAATTTCATTTATGATGATTTATTACGTGTGGCATTTATCACTTGCACAACTTGGTTGCATCTATGCAACCAGGGCATTTATCATCTATGCAGTATGGTTAACGATCTACTATGCGAGACATAAGATTCTTAATTAATATTCAAGTATCTCTGCAAATAGGCAACTTGTAAAGACATTAGGTTATTTTGATGCTGGAGAAGTGAAAAGTTAATAATGCTTTTGCCGGGACTCGAACCTGGTCATCTCGAACACGCGTCAAGTGTGCTGACCGTTGCCCTACAAAGACACGCTGGAAGGAGAGAGAAAATAGCCTATTATCTAAGCTAACTGGTAAATTTGGCTTTCGATTTATAAATACAATTGCCTGAGATACTGAATTATTTAAAAACAACAAACGCACTTATTTAATTATAATTTATGCCTTTGTTTTATTACATAATAATCTAGGGAACTGCTATAAAATAAAATCCATTTATGATATTACCAACTCATAACTTGTAACAATATTTACAGCTTTTAAGTAACTAATTAACTAATGTTGATTACAGTGACACATATTACGCACTATAATACACAATCTCTTATTTTGCTTTTTTTTTCAATAATTGGAACAAAAACCAGTGTCAACATAAAAAATAGTTATTAGTATTTGAAAAATCACTTGTGAACTCTTGAATATTATCTTTCTAATTCCTCAGACTATGTGTAACAGAGGTTAAAAATTTACGACGTAAAGATTTTAAGTTCCTGTTTTCAAGCAGGCGAATCGATTAGTCGCAGTGATAGATTCATACGGAGAAGTATTCTCTCTCCGTGATTTATGACCAAGGCAGCAGGTGCGCCCTTTCCCTAAGCCTCTGCACGCACACCTTCCTTATTTAGCTGTATCGTTTCAAGGGCTATCACAGAATGATCGACAGAGACGTGATGCAAGAAGTGTGTCTTGGGTATTTCCTGAATCAGAAGAGAGAGCAGAAGAAACGTGATGCATGCTGCCTGGGAGCGGTAGTTAGAAAGACAAATTATGGGTCATTTTTCTTCGTCGGAAATATTTACTGCTTCTAGTCGTTGTTCCTTAATCTCTACTCGTCTTATTAATGCCTAAAACTACAGTTGAACACCCCAGCTTGTGAAATTAAAAGCGCCTGGGCCTTTTTTCACGCTCTCGAAACAGTACAAGATAAACAAATAAACGTAAATGAATGAAATTAAATAGCCTGAAAGCATTTAGATTTAATGTCGCACCAAAAGGTTTGTTAAGGGTTTCTTAACCCTTGCCAAACCTTTTGGTTTGTTAAGGGTTCGCAATTTGAGCTCACAATTTATATATTAGCTCTTAGACTCCGTTATGCTATCAGAAATTCATTTTTGGCTTTTTAACTTTATTATTAAACATTACATCAATTTTGTTGCCCGTTTCACTTTTCAGTTAACCAGCTGCTGGTACGACAAGCCGCATTAAATTGCTACTATAAAAAAGAAAATGTATATAATGCTTTTAATATATCCAGCTAAATTAATTTTACATTTCAGCCGATGACTAGTAAAAGAGATAAAGAAGTGAGATTATTGCATTTAAATCGCCCTTTTTGCACTACGGCCAAGGAAACTTCAAAAGCAAAAGTCACAAAATTTTTAAACCCAGCACAGCTTTAAAATTCTCAACGCAGAGTCAAGTGTTTCAAATACATTTTTTTAGCCCAGAAGGGCTATTGTTCTCGAACATCAATTTTGTCTAACCACTTTTGTTGCCTGTTTTACTCTTCCATTAACTAGCTGCTGGCATGATAAGCCGCATTAAATAATTTAGAAAAAAAATATATATATATAATGCTTTTAATAAATTCAGCTAATTAGATAAAGAAGGGGGCTTATTGTTTTTAAATCGTTTAGAATGTTAATCAGTAATAGGTGGATTAAATTCAAAAGAGAAATTAATTATCTTACATTTCACCAAATGGCAACAAAATGGTGTGCAAAAGTTAAAATGATTTTACATTAAATAGCTTTAGAATTTCCGATGAAGTATGAAATATTATTGTCGCTGTAGCATTTCTTTAAAAATAATGTATGGCAAAAATATTTGGCGGCAACATCATTTTATTTGTATTTCATAGGTTTTCTGTATTTGCTACATTATTTCCTTAAAACTTATAATATAAAATAATATTGAATGAGAACAATTTAAACGTGATACGGGCACAAAAGATACACCGATAACGGTATAAGTTATTGCTGTGTCCTTGTGACTGTTATTTTTCTATATTTTGATTCTTCGACTGAAATTATATCAACGTGTTGTAGTTTTGTAAAAATTCTAGGCGTAATTAAAAACAAAAACTATCTCCTAAAATTTTAGACGTTGAAATCGTTGACTTTGTTAATCCAAAATTCATTGAAGTTTTACAAAATATGAAATAAATAATAAAAGAAATTCGAAATTCAATATTTGGACTTCCAGGTGCACATGTTCGGTTGGAGAAATACATTATTCAGAGTTTGATGACTGTTCAAAGGTTGTTCAGGTATGCTGTGGATCATCAACAAAGTTTCTCACTGCCGATGTGGAAATTTTTCACTCTTTGTGTTACTGCTTGACAGCAGTTAATGCACAGATTACATTGCAACATACCACGCATAAACATCAACACTGATGAAATTGGCAGACTCATGAATCTTGCATTTTCTCGAGCGCTGCTGAGACTCCCGCTTATTTGATCCGCTAGAAACTTCATCTGTACTGCTTACACGGCTTGCATTTGATTCTGATAAGCTGGGTTGCCGCTGCGATTTTGAAGACCAACTGTCAAATTTTCTTGAAACTTCGCCCAAGAGTTATTAGCACTATTATAGCACTATTGAGCCTCGGTGTGGTTTCATCGCTTTCTCCGTATGGAATTTATCTGCGTAAACTCAAACGTATCTCAGATTAACGCTTCATTAAAGCAGCTGAACTTGAAGTGTATAAAAACTGAAGTTTTGCTGGAGGACAGCTTTTGGACCGCGTAATTCGAAAAGTTGTGGTTAGTACCTATAGGCAGAATTGCGGTGCAGTTCCTGTTCTCGGTGAAATTATGATTTTTGGCTAATCGATCGTGGCTCAAATCAGGGTTAAATAGATAGTCAACTTCGGTGTTTTTATGGTTTTCTTATGTATGAAAAAAATATGAACTATTTTATGTTTTGAAATTCTCCATGGAAGTACGTCTTATCTTAAGCAGCTTATCCTGGTTTCCTTTGATGTATCAAATTAGACAAACAGATAAATTTAAATCTTCTGTGGTTGTAACTGACAGAGAGAGAGGAGAAATATAGTTCTGTGTCTTGGGAACCTGTGTCTTAGGAGATTTCTTTCGTTGTGCGTGTTCGGCCACTGCATTTAGTGGTCTTTATTTCTTTAACGGTCATTCAAAACTCATTTCTTTCGGAATTTGCTGCAATGTCTGCTGCTATTGTCTCGGTTGTCATTTTAATCATCTTTGTAATTAAGTGGCCAACTTATGAATGGCCAATATTTTGGAGGCGATTTTATTTCTGACAGTTTTACACTCATTTTTCATTTAAGATCATATTACTTCTCACAGCGATAACGAAGATTTAGATATAGGTAAGACTTCTATTCATACTGACAGAAACTTTTAAGATTCGTAATTTAAAAGAACGTGTAAATCTCAAAGGAGGAGACTGCGTTGGAAAGTTGTAGTTTTAGATAGATTAGACTATGAACGTTGTTAACATCCTTGTTTTGAAAACGAAACTTGGAATGCAATGCATTGTTTCCAAGAAATCTGTCACATTCAGGGACTTAACCCCGTCACATTTTTAGCCTCTTCTCTGCAGAAACCAATATGGTAGTATAACATTTCCCAAATTACTTTATTTAATGATACACCTTTAAAATAAACCACCATTTAAAGAGTAAAAATAATAACTACTCAGCTGAAATTAATAACGCTGTGATTATTAATGACACCCGTCTCGATCGCAATCTACTCCGCGAGTACCCAGGCATACGATTCATAGAGAAATCGGTTCTTTCTGGAGGGTGCAAGGAAACGTATGGGTTGTTCGAATTTTCGATTTCCTATGCACGTTCGAAGACATTTATTTCTCTTTCATCGCCCTCTGATGTATGGGGTCTGTCGGTAACAGTCTTTGCTTTTCTGCTGACTATTCTGAATGAGATTATGAATAGCCCGAACGAGGGGAAGGGAATCACTAATCATTGATGGAAATGCCTTAGTTAGTTTTCATATCGCTTTATGATACATTTCCGTAAATGGTAGGCATCTTAATTATTTTAGGAGAACAATACAATTTCAGTTAAAGTTGTTTTAATGACTAAAAGCAAGAAAAATATATGTTTTATTAGTAGTATTTTGCTTTTGGAAAGATAAAGAACAAAGAGTTTCTTTTCCATGAATCCCCATAAAGGAACTAAAAAGTTTAACTATTTAATTAGTATTTAGTTCCCAATAAAAATAATAATTTAAACTGAGAAAAGTGATATCACAATTCGAAATAATCTCTACTGTTTCTTTGTTTTACATTATAAACTCATAAGTGGATTATTTCAAAGGGTTTTCAGTGTTACGTAACGGTATGCTAAAGTACAATGTATTTATCATCCACATAACATGGCAATCACTAGCATTGCAAGAAACATTGCATGCCTCCTCCATACTGATTCCCATCCCTTAGATTACCGGACATCAATGACTTTGAGGGTCATCGGTGACTTGACATCCATGACAGGCATCGGTGTTTTCCGATATAACTTTACTCAAATTTAAGCCCTCTAAATTTACTGCACTACATTACATCGATAACCGTCAATCCATAACTATCATTCACCAACAGTGTTACTAGTCACCGATTTCCTAGTTTTGATATCGGAAAGGTCTTCAACGAAGCTTTTGCGATGTTCTTAGCCTTTTACTTGAACGATTCCATACTACTTTAAATATCGCTTCCAATAAAGGCAAGTAAGCGTCTTATCGCCCCTTTTATCTCTAAAGTACTACAAATTCTAATAAAGGTTTACAACAAACTGTTTTATTAATATGTAAACCTCACGATGGCGAAAACTGACAACTATCGCTGAAAATCAAATTATTAAAGCTTGAAGAAAATTCAAAACAAGTTCTCCAGTCAAATTCTAATTTTAAACATGAAGTAACTTGGCTCAAGCCTCAGTAAAGCCGAATGAGCAATTCATCTCAGCTGGAAATCATAGCTGATTACCTGGTCAAAGATAACTACCAAAGACACTTGCTCGAAAACTCTGCGCTGAAATGCATTAAATAAATTGTGTTTTGGTAAAATAAATTAGATAATAAAACTAGAAGTTAAAAAAAGCAGCTGCCAAACCTCCTTCATATAATATGGAACTTTTATAATAAATTTCTTTGAATTTGCATGCATGCATATATTTTGGAAATATTGATAGTTTTTAATAGATCTGATTTCCCGTTGAAATATTCGCAATTTATCATCTGTATATTTAAAGTATAATTCCTAATTTATCTTTAATATCTCAGTGTTTTTAAGTCACGTACGGGCCACAACACGTTTTATTTAATTATAATGCAGTGCCAGCTCTCACAGATCATCTGTATCAAAACTCAGATTTGTAAGTTCTGTTATTTTGACAAATTTCATTCCGCTTTCAGGCCCGAAGTACGAGGAGAAGAATCGCAAATGCACCTCAAATGTTTGGTATTTATCGGTCATTTTGCAGCTACCGAAATATAGGTACCTATAAATAAGTGATCTTGCGCTTAGCCAAATGGAACTCTTTAAAAACTGGCTACTTGATGAATTGGTTTACAGCAAAGAACACAGGAGTTATTTGCCTAACGAAAAGGATGCTTTTATGGAAGAATTTTGAACGAAACTGGTTCGGATTTGCATCACCTATGATAGATAAACAAACAAAACCTCATGCATTCAACCAGGCCTTCACCAGTATTTGAATCCGTGTCAAATTACTAGTCTTCTGCAGTCCCGTTATATGGCTGAGGCCTGATTATTTGAGAGACCGTGCGGAAAACAAAGAACTCATACTTTGTGCTGCGGCAATAATAAACGAAATGTGCCCATGATAAGCGAATGACAGAGTAACGAAGCAATTTGGTCAAAAAAATTTCGGAAAAAATTTGGTAAAGGGATTTGTAGCCTAGAAAGTTCAATCTCCCTCCTTATCTTTACATTCATTTATTAATTTTTCCTCATCCCAAAAGGTTTATAATTATAGGACGATTTCACGCTAAAAAATAATATATTCTATTGAAATTGAGTTAATAAAGATGTCAGAAACATAATTATTGTTTCGGATTTAAATCCTAAGTAATGTTCTTACGGAGAGCAGGATATTTTATAAATTTATTTAATATCTTCAAGGAAGATAACATAAAAATCTAACGCTCAACTATTCTTTCGTTCAAAACTGTCTATCTTATCATTAATAAGCCTGTTATTAATGAGTCAGAATTTAAGACATTATTATTTTCACATTAATTAGCGAGTTAATGCTTCTTCTTTAACAAGACAGCTTATAACAAATAATTTACTTGTACATTAAAAATGCAATTTTGTTTTTTGCTGAGATGTAGGAATCTGAGGAAACACGGAAAATTATTATCTGTTGAAGTATTTTAATTATAAAACCCTGCTAATACTGTATGGTGTAAAAGTATTAAGAAATTTTTTTTTCATCACTTGAATCTATTTTCATAATTCACATTGCATTGTTCTATAAGGCATTTTCCCAGGTTTTCTTCAAATGTTGTCGACACCAAAACTTATAAGTGGATAGAAATAAACACTTCATTGCATTTTTCTCCTTTATGTTTTAAAAGGATGTACATTTCCATTCTGAGTCGTAGACAACTTTCTCTGCTATTTACAGTAAGCAACGATATTTATTTACACTTTAATTTAGCATTTTAATTAAGATTTAATGTTTAATATTTGAATTTTGCCATGAAGTTTTGCCTAAATAAAACATTTATTGTTTTAAGAAAATTCAAGCCGTATATAAAAATTTTGAAAAAGCAGTCAACTTCTTATTGCCTTGTCTACATAAAGTTAAGTTTATTTGTCGCAGAACTATGGAAAATTACTGTAATAAAGTTTAATGTTTTTCTCCTTTCTTACAGCATGCCTTCGTAACTAGGAAGCACTTCCGTTACCAATCAAAAGTCTGAAGTTCAAATCCCGGCGTGAACATTGCCTATTTTTAGTGTCTCTTGCTTTAAAGTCAAAGGCTTAATGATCTTTACAACCGAACTAAAAATGGTGACTATCGATAATTTATCACCACCAGAATTTTACAATTGGGTTCTTTGAAACATCTTTGTTTTTAAATGGGGAAAATACAAAGTTTTCCTCCCTTCTTACAATGTGTCTTCATAATATAATTGGAAAGCACGTCCGGGTTGTAATCGAAAGGATGGAGTTCGAGTCACAGAGAGAGCATTGCATATTTTTCAAGTCTCTTGCTCCAAAATCAAATGCTTAATAATCTTTACCAAACCTTCAGTGTAAAACAAAACTGTTTACGAATTATGTAAAGAATATATGTAATGATGTCACAGTATTTGGGAGTTGCTTTAATCCACAGCAGTGTACGTAATTCGATTGCAAGTAATCCGAAATATTAAAACCTTATGAAATCATCATTAAAAGCAATTTCTCTTTTTTAATATTATATCAAGTGTACAGCCATTAATTTCAATGAAATTATTTGAGTTCTGCTCCAGATACAATTCTTTAATCCTACTTGCATATTTACCGTGCAATTTCTGAGTTGAATACTGGTTTAGTGACTGAATACTGTTTGAAAATTCAGGTACAATGTTAACAGTATTTTCTTCTTTAATTACGATGTAGGCTATTTCTCATTACTTTTTTTAACTGCAATCGAATAAACCGTGATTTTGAATTAAATGTAACCATTGCTTTCTGTGTTATCCCTGTTAATCGGCGGTTAACTCCACAGAAATTCTCTTCCTTAGGGATTTGCAGAAAAACTGCGGTCAAAGGCGTATCGCCTTTCCTTCCATCTAGTGGAAAAACCAGAGCTTAAGTTTAACAGTAGCCCGATTCAGCTACTTATCCGTTGTTGAATAGAATCGTACTTCCAGTTAAACGCACTGGAGCGCCAGATAGGATTAAGGTGATTATACGCAGCTGAATCGCAATAAATTATTAATACTTTGACGAATTTTATACATACTCACTTCCAAAAGTTAAGCACGAAGATGTAAAATGCAAAAAAATCAACAAATACTGCTTTGATTGACACAAAATTCGGCAGGAAATTAGCATATATATTTATTCATAAAACAGAATCCAGAATTATATGCAGAAATAAAAACAATATTAAATTTTTGTAAGTTATCAGATAATGACATACTGGAGACTTAAACAGAATTATGTATAAAGTGAAAATAAACAGCACAAAATAAAAAAGGGACATTAATAGGGTATGTCACCCCCCCTAATCCGTATACAAAATTTACACCTTGTGATTACGCCTTCAATTAGATGGTCAACCACTGCAGAACTAAGCAATCGCCATTCTTCTTGTAGAGCAGTTTCCAGCTCATTAAGAGTGGCTGGAGGTGGGAAACCTGAAGATACAGCACGGCCGAGAGCATTCCAAAGATTTTCAATGGGATTAAGGTCGAGCGAATATGCTGGCCCCGCCATACGCGCAATCCCTTCACTCTCCAGGTAGTCATCGACAATGTCAGCTCTATGGGGACGTGCGTTATCGTCCATTAAAACAAAAGTAGGGCCAACTGCTGCAGCGTACAATATCACTGTAATCGTGTCCCTCTTGATTGAACGGATAGAGAAACACAAACTCGAGGTACCTGGGCATGCAGTCCACTCATATGTAATCTTCGGCATACAGTAGCTGCAGATATCTCCTTACCAATTGACGCTGTAACAATAGATGTCACATGTGTGGAGGTCTCTCTGCGATTCCACTTGGCTACAGTTGCAATATATCGATCTTCCGCGGGGGTTGTAACCCTTGGGCGACCGGCTATGGGCCTTTGGACAATTGTCTGTGTCATTTGGAATTGTTCCCATAAACGGGAAAATACAGAATGAGGAACGCCGAAGAAAAGAGCAACATCTGTGATCGACTGTTCTGCTTCAATGCGCCCCACAGCACGCCAGCGCTCAGAATCTTCCACTCGCCTTTGGAAGTCATAGGAACACGTATGTCTCGAAAACAAATTGTACGAAAGTTTTAAACACCTTCTAGCATCACTTACAATCAACTTCTGCAACCCTTCATAAAGCCGGCTTCTTATAAGACTGCCTTCTTTGCATATTTCTTGACATGAAAGCGCGATTGGCTGTTACCTAACTTATTTGAATACTCCCATCTACCTCAGCAGCGAATTGCATCCTCTTCAATTCTGATTGTCTTCCGGAAATTAGCATTTTCCTCTCCGTGCTTAACTTTTGGAAGTGAGTGTATATGTAAGCAATTTTGATAAGATTATTATGAAATTCATAGTATCTGCTGTATAATATAACATATCATGCCTCAAGAAACAAAAAAAAATTGGCAAGAAAAGTAAGATTGCAATCGCATGTCCATGTAACATTGAGGTAACATTTTGGCGAGATAGCACCAAGCTGGAAATGGTTTTGGCGACTAATTGTCTTACTCCAAATGTGAAGCGAAATCACCACAAGTCGCCAAACGTGACGATTATTTGGCGACATTTTAGTCCATTGGTTGCATAACTGTAATTGATCTGATCTTATATGTAACTGTAACCATATAGGGTCCTATTTAATTGTGTATGCCTTTAATTTCAAGAAATCGATGGTACGAATCGAAATTTCTCTGCTGCCGGGGGAAAACTTCATAAGACCGGAGAGAACGTCAGTCTTCAGTTGCTTAGTGGAGTGTGCAGAAGTTGAGTTCACCGTATTGAGAGCTGTCCTTTAGAGATTCGCTTTTTAAATGCGTTTTGCATTGCGCTGTGTTTAAAGTTCTTAGAATTTCAAGTAGAAACTACTGGTTGTGCTTTCTCACATTGAGAAGGGCTGTACGAATACTTTTGGGAAAAGTTCCAAATCTGAAAAGTGTTTCTTTTCAAAAAAATAAATTTTATCGAGCTATCATCTGTTCTGTACGAATTCAGTCCATTACGAACCTATACTAACATAAAAATACGCTTAATAAATCTTTATAATATAGAATGCTCCTAGCGTCCCCTTTCAGAGCTTGAACCTCTCTTTTATTCCTTTGCAGAGTTCCCGCAGCAGAGTTAACATTTGCCGAATGCGGACTCCTGGAATGCAATTTTGCATACACTAGCTTTCTTAATTGCCTCCATTTAATTTGTTCACCGCGAGAATTTCAATTATACTTCGTATGTTAAAAAGCGTAGGCTGCGTTGCTATAATTTTTCTTAATAGCTAGTTTGAAAATTTGTCAATTACGAAATCAAAAATTACTTAAAACAGCAAAATCTGATCTTTAAGTTCCCTTAATTCTTAATAATGTCCCAGGACTCGGTACTGAAGCCCTTATAATATTGCATTCAAACATAGAGGTTTTATTCCTTCCACCGAACACAAGTCATTATTCAAAAACAGGAACAAAATGTTCAAAATCCATTACGTCAGGCACGTTTACCTCTATAGCTAAAGCTCTAGTAGAAGGAATGTACGAAATACTAATGCCAGTTAGAAAGCAGTTAACAAAATGCGCTGTATTGATATGACTGAATTCGCGTGGGAAAAAGTGATGCGCGCAATGAATGCTTGCTGACATCAGCGGTAGCCAGATGTTGTCAACAATATTAAAAGATCTCCATCGTTTGAAAACGAAGCAGAGGAAATTATGCAAATCAATCGTACAAAGCTATGCTTTTCACAAGGGTAAAACGCAATAGGCGGCGAAAGATTTTCAGATACAGAAGAAGAAGAAATTGAAGAATTAAACGAGTGACAATTTTAAAATGATAAATGGAGAATTGGATGATCTTTATGATACCAGTTGGTGATGAGAACAGCAATAGAACGAAGATAGAGACTTTAACGTACAGAAAGTTAATCGAATTGTTTAAAAAATCACACATGTCTGATTTTGAAATGGAGAAAGAAGAGAACACTTTATGAGAGGTATTGAAAAACTTTCTAATCCTTACAGTGAAATAATGTAAAAGCAAGCTTTTATCCTGCCACTTCGATGAAATAATTGTCATAGCTAAGTGTTAAAGCATAAAGTCTGGCCGCACCGGTTTTGTGAGACATTATTTTATCGAAAGCTGCAAGGCAATTTTTCGCCTCTCCTCGTCTCTTCCGCCAGCTTCTTTGTGCGCACGTGGAAGTGAGTATCTCACCTATATCTTCTTCAGATTCTAATTTTTCCACAAAAGCATCATGGACGAATAAGTGAGAAAAATATACCGAACTGCAGCAATATCTTCAATGCTAGATTTCAAATGATGTGTAATACCTAAATAATTCTTCAGAGATGCTAAAAATATCACTTGTGATTTAAAGAATATATCATTCACCGCAATGTATCAACGTATTTTTAGCTTTCTTAATTAATTAATCCAGATCTTTCAAGATATGCGAAAGTGCACTGCAAGCTTGAGAACCGAGGCCATGAATACGATCAATGTGTGCTTTTCTTTCACTCACTTATGAATGAGAATTTTTGTATAACAATAAAATGATATGTATATTTATTCAGGAATTTAGTAAACTAAGACAGTAGCTACTTAATAACAAAATTAACAAAATATGCAAAAGTATGTTTCTTGTGTGTTTTTAAGTTAAGAATTGGTACTATGTGGGTAAATAACATGATTTAATATTATTCAATGTTATAGTCGATAATTTTGGTATTTTAACAACTGGGCTATTGACCTCACAATGCTTTGATATTTAATTCTAGTTAGAATACCTTTGCTCATTGGGCACATTCCATACACTGTTAAGTAATTATTCGTGGAGACGATATCTTGCATGTTAAAATTAACTTTTGTCATAACATTTGTTCAGCGTCTCCACTACAAATGATTAAAGAGTTCGTCAGGCATTGTCCCAAGCAAAACTCATCAGCTATTTAAAAACAAATGGATGATATATCTGCATATTAAGCAGTAATACAAACCTTTTCAGCTAATATTTGTTTCACTTTCCCCTTTTAATTGCAATAATATTTTTAGGTTCGTATAAATTATACATACTTTCTTAACTGTACTTTGTCCGTTTTTTCCATAAAAAAGGACTTTGAGGAACGCGATATGCCTTTACGTTTAAAGTGTTAATGATATAAATTCCTTGTTCTGGAGAGGTTTACAGGATATCATATTACTGTGCGATTTTAATCTATGTGCTTATTTATTATATATTTAATATATTAAAATTAATAGCCTGCAAATGAATGAGATCGGAAACATGTTGTGGGTTTTACTATTTAATCCTAAAGTTCTAACTTAAAACCCCACGAAACTAACAAGCCAATAATCGCTTAAGTGTGTGAACAGAACACGTAAGACTTAAGTAGACTTTACAACCCTTTAATTTTTTAGTATATTTACAGTCAGTTCCTACTTGGAACTTTACACAAAGCCGCCACTCGGGCTTGAACTGTAATAATAATTTAAACTAAAACTAGCTTAACTAAGCTATTCAAAAGGTATAGCCGAAGCTATCAGAGATCTAACTGGTTGGCCCCTAAGTATTAATTAAATCGGCGAAGGCAAGCAAGGGCCTAAGGTATGACCAAGCGTAGCAACAGCTCAGAGAGACGTAGCCAAAAGGCAAACGCGCGCTAGTCAGGAAATCAGACTCTCTCTGTTAAAGTCGGTAAAACATGAACTTAATACTCTTTCTCATTTGTATTAACTGCGTTTCTGAATTTACATTCTCGCAGGAAATTCTAAGCTGAAATTAGAATAAGATAGGAAAGATACAAAACTTAAAATAATTATTCGATGAATAAGGTCTTAAACTACCTTGTTTCTGTGTTTAAATTCTAAACAAGAAGTTTTTAATATGAAAATTTTAAACTTCTAGAAATTCTTTCTTGAATGAATTTCATCATTAAAACTTTTCCTGTTTAGTGTCAACTTCACACAAATATCTAAATCTAGATTAAAACTAAGAAAAATACAGATTCACAATTTGAACAGGTTTTACATTCATCTACTTCGTCTTTTCTTTCAATCAGATGTCAGTGTTCACCTTCCAGTCCTCTGGAAGGAAAAAGTATTAGTTCTTTTCATAACAGTTTCGAAGTGTTATAATTACTCCTTCTTGCAATTAGTTTGGCCCTCAAACATTTTCATTCACACGAAACTTTAATTCTTCTTCCCTCCATGTTCTCCAGAAATTGTTCTGATAGAGACGAGGTTTTTATGTTGTAATTTCGCGACGAGAAACTACCACTATCCAACCGCTACGATTTGTTATAAACTCGACTTTCCAGACCTTAGAAAACTCCTTAAACTCAAAACTAGACCTAATGTCCTAAAATAGAGCTTAAATTTCAAAATTCTTAAGTGAAGCTTGGAGAGCCTAACTTTAAGCACATTCAATCTATACTTTCATTCAATTCATCTTTTACACAAAGATATTTAGAGTGATGCTTGACCAAAACTTACATTTGTAACATATTCAGAAGTTAGTTTCTCGGAACTTGAAAATTCTAAAAGAAAGTATTTACAAAATAAATCCGGCTGGTATTCGCTTCTGGACAATCTTCTCATTCCTCGGGCGTGAAACTGGGAGCTTTTTTTGTCGGTTGAGGATTTTGGAACTCCAATTTCCTCTTTGGCTTGTACCTTGCCAACCTTGTTTCGGAATCTTTAAAAACCCTCTTAGTTCTTCTGGTTTCTCGAAAAGGAATATACCTCGCGTGTCGGGTGGCTTTCTTTTCATACTTGCTTTCGGCTGGCATCTTCTTGTGGTATCTTCTTCTGGCTTGGGTTCTGCAGTTTGCCGTTTTCTTTGTTTGACTTGCAAAAGCCTTTTTCGCTGTCCCATAGGCGCTAGCTTTTGTTGAAGGGGAACTTTTATCTGTTTAGTTCTCCTCGTTCTTGCGGAGCTTGGTTCTTGTTGAAGTCGCCTTCGTTTCGCTGTGGTTTCTTCAGTGTTAGCGGCTTTTCTTTTCGTTGCTGGGTATCCTTGCTGGGCGACAGTGAAATTAATATTCTTGGCGCTGTTTAAAGAGCTTGCGATAAATCTTTTAAGATTAGATGATTAATGAGTACGACTATAACAGGGTTTCACTTGATCGATGTTCGAGATAGATTGTTGTTCATTTTCTACTTTTAGGTAAACCGTTGAAAATTTTATGTTCTCTATGTTAAAAGGCCCCTCAAACCTGGGCTCAAATTTGTCTACCCTATTTTCGGGTGCAGATGACAAGGAAGGCTTTAATTTTAGCACTTTCTGGCCTATGGTATATTCTACAACACCTCTCTTTCTATCATAGTATAGTTTTTGTTTTGATCTCTCCATATCAAAATTTTTGATGGCCTCATTAATAATTTTCTGAATATCATTTAACTTAAACTCTTCCTGTCTTTGTTGAACGAAAAATAGCTTATCCAGAGGCGTTGAAATTTTTCATCCTAGGAACAATTCTGAGGGGTTTTTTTTTTCGTAGTTTCATGCTTTGCTGTTCTCAAGGCAAAGCCTAATTCATTGACGTACCTGTCCCAACGGTCATGATAATTCTTAACATATCCCCGAATAATTTTAACTATGTTTTTATTTACGCGTTTCGCAATATTTGTTTGCGGTCTATAAGGTACCATTTTTAGATGGCGTATGCCAAGGCCTGTGCACAGGTTTTCAAATAAATTACTTACGAATTGTCTACCGTTATCTGATATTACTTTTACTGGGGCCCAGTATTTTAAAATATATTTATTTAGAAACGAATCTGCTACTATTTTTACTGAAGCCCGTTTAAGGGGAATTATTTCTACCCATTCTGAGAAATGATCCACGATGGTTAACAAGTATTTGTTTTTAGTAATAATTTGTTCTAGGGTAGGGACCAAGCAAATCAGTGCCAATCAATTCGTTTGGGAAAGTGCTTTTTATGCTATTTAAGTACACGTCCGTGTTGTAATTAGTCATGGAGTTCCTCTACAATAAAATTTCGAGTCATGGAGCTCCTCTAGAATACTTAACGTAGACTCATTGGGACTACCAGCCGCAATTCTTGATTATCGTCCGCCCTATTCCGAATAGGCGTTAAGTCTACATGTTCAAAATTTTCGGGATCTTCGAGATAGGCATATATGTCCTTAAATTCTGGGTCCGTTTTTAACTCGGCTATTATTGTTTCCCGGGATTCAATTATTTTCGCCGTTAGCATCGCACATTTAATTGTATTTCCCTCTTCATCCATCTTAATCCTCGAAAGAGCATCTGCAATTACGTTTTCTTTCCCCAGCGTGTGTTTTATAATTAAATTAAAAGTCTTGCAGTTTTAGTGTCCAACGTATAAGCTGAGGCGAAAGATTTTTTCCGGAGTATAGGCGACCAACTGCCGCGTGATCTGAATACACAGTTATTCGTGCACTCCCAAAGAACACCCGAAATTTTCGCACCGATAGTAGAAGTGCAAGAGTTTCCCGTTTAGTTGCAGTATAATTTCGCTGAGTTTAATTAAGCGTCTTGCTACAAAAAGCTATCGGTTGCCCATCTTAAGAAAAAACTGCGCCAACTGTGTAGTCTGTTGCGTCTGGTGCGATCTCTAAATTTTGATCCCCTTCCGGGAATTTAAGAACAAGGCATTAATTAAGGCGTGTTTCAATTTTTCAAACGCCGTGTTCTCCTCCGCTGTCCATGTGAACCTAGTCTTTTTTCGTTTAAGCACCAACAAATGTTCAACTATTTTAGGAAAATCTTTAATTGCTCTATAATAGAAACACATCCCCAAGAAGGACGATGAATTCTTAGCCGTATTTGACGGTGGATAACTTTTGATTGCTAAAATTTTCGAATTGTCAGTTTCTATACCGTTTTTCCAGATTTTATAGCTGAGGTACCTCAATTCCTTGGCGGCATATTTGCACATTTTAAGGATTAACTTTAAGGCCGGCTTCATACAATAATGTAAACACTTCCTCTAAATGTGTAATGTGTTCTTATAGGGTTTTGCTTCTTGCAATAATGTCATCGAGATAAATGACAGTACTTTTTCCCAAAACTGTTTATTTAGTTGACCGAATTTTTCTTATAATTTCATCTATTATCGGGAGGGGATGTGTGGGGTATTTCGTTATGCTACTTCGGTTACTACTTCGTTATACTACTGCTATGTTTCGGTAATCAATAGCGAAGCTCCATGCGTTCGGATCTGCGAGTGGCAGTCCATTCTTCTTTCTACATAAAGCTACAGGACTAGCAAAGGGCTAGTACTTGGCGTAATTATTTTATCCTCGAGCATTTTCTTAATGTGTTGCTTCAGATTATCTTCCTTCACACGGTCGTACCTGTATTGCTTAGACCGAACTGGGGGCTCATTACCAGTATCGATGCTGTGCGAGACAATCTGGCAAAAGCCAGGGTTTTCATCGAAAAACTGAGAAAAATTTCTTACCAGTGTTTGAATCTTGTCTTTTTTTTCCTTCTTCGAGGGGATTCAGCTCAAGTTCCGGCATGGCGGCTTGTTCAACTTCCATTTTATCCATCTTTAGCTGTTAGGTAGAATCTTTGAAATTAATTTTTGTGCTAGCTGCGTGTAAGGAATCAATCCCCAATATGACTGCGGTTAGGAAATTTTTTACCACGAGAAAAATTATTTTCTGAACCTCGTTTTCTATTTGAACATGCAGCCCCACTTTTCCCAAGCAGACACACTGTTTGCCTTCGGCAGCTCTCACGCGTTGTCCCATTGTCTTAAACAGCTTGTAGCGACAAAAATGTTTTTTAAAAAAATCCTGCGACAGGAAGCTGCATTAAGCCCCGGTATCCAATAAGGCGGGCGTAGGGACGTCGTTTAGAAGTATTTGGATTCCTGGTAAGGCCAAATTTTGGACGACTACCGTATTCAGCTTGATTTCTGAGAGATTTAGCTGCTCACACGGTGACTTCACCCTCTTCCTCCTAGGCCCACCAGCGGCCGAGCGGTAAAGACGCTCAACACTGGTAGTTCGGTCCGAGGTTCGAATCCCGCGAACGGGCTGGTTGCATGGGCGTTTTCGTGGTTTTCCCCATGTGTAACGTGTATACGAGCCAGTTTCCCTTAGAAAGTCCTCCACGAAGGCATCCCTCCATTTAGGCAGATAGCCCTCGTGTGCTTTGCCATAATTGAATTGAATAACCTAACCTCACCCTCTTCCTAGTCACCGTGATTAGTTTAAATCGTTTCTTTGTCCAACTGCTTTTTATTTCTCCAAGCTTTGCTCTGACCGGCTTTCCTGCCTTTTCCTCTTGTCGAAGGAATTCCGCTGACCTTGAGGTTTCGTTTGAGAGGCTGAAATCTTGAGTACTGCATAAAATTTTTCGCACGCGCTTTTTCCGCCGTTCGCCTACTCTGAAATTTGACAGCTAGTTAAAATACGCTTTCCAACGTTTGCGAATTTCTAACTTCAAGAAAATCTTAAATTGACGGAAGCAACCGCGGTAAAATTATTTCGATGATTTCGTTGTCGAACCTTTTCCCGTATAATAATTTGACAATGTGGATCTTCCTTAGGCTAAAATCTGTTAATTCGTCAAAATTAGTCTGATATTTACTGAATAATTCTGATTCGAGTCTTGCGCGGTCTTTTACAACTGGAAATGCTTTCAACAGCGAATTCTTAAAATTCTCCCATGTATACGTTTCGGATTCTGGATCCCCCAACAAATTCTTGCCCATATTCTTGTAAAAGCTAAGGGCTTGACCTTTTAAATTCGTTGTAGCGATGATTATTCTCTGCGGCTGATTCACAGGATATAACGTGAAGTGCAACTCCAGTTGGTCGAGAAAGGTCATTACGGATCCTTTGCCGTCAAACATTGCTGTTGGCTTCATCGCCGCTCTCATTGATTTCGAGATGAATCGAAATCCCTCCATCGGCTTTGATTGTGCCTGAGGGAGCTGAAAGGTGGGAGGGGTCAAATAAAATCTTCACAACCCAGCGGCATGATTCGTTAAGAATAATTTCGGGCGCCAAATGTGGGGTTTTATTATTTAATCCTAAAGTTCTAACTTAGAACCCCACGAGCACTAACAAGCGAATAATCGCTTAAGTGTGTGAACAGAACACGTAAGACTAAAGGAGGGTTTAGAAGCCTTTATTTTTCAGTACATTTCCAGTCAGTTCCTACTTGGAACTGTACGCAAAGTCGCCACTGGGGCTTGAACTTAAAATAATAATAATTTAAAGCAAAACTAGCCTAACTAAGCTATTTAAAAGGTATAGCCGAAGCTATCAGTGATCTAACTAGTTAGCCCCTCAGTAATAATTAAATCAGCGAAGCCAAGCAAGGGCCTAAGGTATGTCCGAGAGTAGCAATAGCTCAGAGAGACGTTGCCAGAAGGCAAACGCGCGCTAGTCAGGAAATCAGACTCTCTCTGTTAAAGTCGGTAAAACATGAACTTAATACTCTTTCTCATTTGTATTAACTGCGTTTCTGAATTTACATTCTCGCAGGAAATTCTAAGCTGAAATTAGAATAAGATAGGAAAGATACAAAACTTAAAATAATTATTCGATGAATAAGGTCTTAAACTACCTTGTTTCTGTGTTTAAATTCTAAACAAGAAGTTTTTAATATGAAAATTTTAAACTTCTAGAAATTCTTTCTTGAATGAATTTCATCATTAAAACTTTTCCTGTTTAGTGCCAACTTCACACAAATATCTAAATCTAGATTAAAACTAAGAAAAATACAGATTCACAATTTGAACAGGTTTTACATTCATCTACTTCGTCTTTTCTTTCAATCAGATGTCAGTGTTCACCTTCCAGTCCTCTGGAAGGAAAAAGTATTTCATATTAAAACCTTTAATCAGTTTAGGAAAAATTTTTATTACTTTTTATTTGCAATGTTGGTTTTGTTTTCTAAATGCAAGAAACGGGGAACGAAGTTTTCATGTTTCGATTTCGTAAACGTTCCCTGTGTGTTACAGAAAAGAGGACTGAGGTTGTCCTCTTCTGTAATGAAAGAAATTACATATTGCACATTCACCACAATATTTTCTTATCTTCTAAGGTTAGGTTATTCAATTATGGCAAAGCACACGAGAGCTATCTGGCTAAAGGGAGGGATGCCTTCGTGGAGGGCTTTCTAAGGGAAACTGGCTCGTATACACGTTACACATGGGGAAAACCACGAAAACGCCCATGCAGCCAGCCCGTTCGCGGGATTGAACCTCGGACCAAACTACCAGTGTTCAGCGTCTTTACCGCTAGGCCGCTGGTAGGCCTTATCTTCTAAGAAGTACCGCTGTTTAGAAGTTGTCAGCTTATCTAATACCAAAGTAATGTCTTCATCCCGGACCAGTTGGTTCTGTAGAAATGTTTGGCGCAGACGCCACATCAGAACTGTGTTATTAATGGTAGATTTAGTTCAGTGTTAAAATCTGCATTTTAACCACTTATTTAAATTATTCATAGAAACTTTACATTTAAAAGCATTAAAATAACTAAATAAAGCTAATCAGCACTACCCCTCCCCCTTAACAGCTATATATATAGCTATATATATAGTATTAATTTCAGTTATTCAGTTACAATACGCATTACACTTATATAGGGACCGGACCAAAATGCCACAAAAAAGTCTCAAAACTTCGAGCTCATTTGGGGATTCCTCATCCAATTTGGCAACAAGAATTAGTTGCCAAAACCATCGCAGCTTTACGATATCTCACCAGTTTAGCGAGTAGGAATTAAAACAGAATGAATGCTTATCTCGATTAATCTGATTAATCTAATCTCGATTACCTCAATTTAGCGAGATAATCGTTCACTCTTTACCTCTTCATTAGTTTATATTTTCAACCCGTAACGGTGTTGTTTTTGTTTCCTTTCCCTGTAGCGAATACTTGCTCTTATATAATTAATTTTCTTATCGATGACGTGAAAGTAATTGCAATTAATTTACAAGTCTACTCCGTAATCAAAATGACTTGATCCTCAGTTTATTTACTCGATGTTATATAGACTTGTCCTTATTTACATACATACAAAATTTGTAATAGTATTTTAAATTTCATATATTGCATTTGATGGCATAAATGCAATTAACGGCTTATCCAACTGTTTGCTCAGATTTTGAAGATGAATTGGGAGCTGTTAAATTGCTAGTACAGACAAATCAGTTGGGATGAAATCAATTTACAATAAATTCATAATGTTAGTACAGTTGACACGAGTCGTAAATAAAGCTGTATTGAGGAGGATGGCTTGAATACTATGAACAATAGTGAGCCGTACTACAAGCTAATCAGCACCGAAAAGCCCCCCCCCCAAAAGGAAAAATAGAAATAATAAGCACAATTAAAAATAAATAAACTTACACGAATTCCGTTGAATACATAGCTGTTTTAAAAGCATAACTGTAAAATTTCGTTTTGCCAAGTGCGCTATAAGCTGTAGGCTTTGCAAATAAAATAATGAATAAGTACAAAGCAAAAAAGCAGTTCAAAAGAACTATAAAATATTTTGTTGTTTTACAGTTTTCATTTATGATCACACTGTTTTTGTACTTTTTAACGCAATCAGTCACTCTGTTTCTCGATTTTATTTCTGATAGTTTCTTTCAGAATTTATTTTACAACTTTACCTTTAGTCGTTGCAGCTATCAGAACACATTTAGATTATGTTTTGAAATGCTTTTGCTTTGCATTTATTCCCTGTAAATATTTAAAACATATTTATATTTTTTAATGTTGTATTTCATTGAGATATTCTATATTTTTAGCAGTGTGAAAGTCTCCGGGAATTTCAAACGTTATTCCATGTATAACAGCCATTCAATCGCAATGTTTTCTGTGTTCTAAAGAATGTTTAAGAAAATGAAATTCAAGAAAAAGAAACAATGGAGGATTTGCAAATTTCGTACATACCAGCTCCTAAAATGCGGGAAATTTTTATCCAATGTGCTTCTGTCCTGTACTAGGTCAGAATATTCTTCCATTTCTTCTTAAATACTTCTGGAAGGTTGATTGTTTCTACAAGTTCTGCATGCAAATGAAGATGTATTTTTAAAGGTAAATATAATGTATTGGAAACTCATTTCACAACATTTCATTATAACAATAAAAAGGAAAAACTATTTCTATTTAAAAGATGCATTCATCCAAAAAATGTATGTGATAATGCCAAATAAAAAAATTTCAGAAACAAGTGAAAATCTCTTTTAATTCATTCGGTCATTCAGTGTATTAAGGTCCAAGAACAATTTATATTCGGTCATTTAGCGTATTAAGGTCCAAGAACAGTTTATATGAAACTTAATTCAATTCTTATACTATTTACTTTAAATTGCAAGGTTATTATTTGAAATTAACTATTCATTTATAAGTTCAGCCTTTACTACAACTTCTTTGCGTTTACCCACCAGAATGAGTTACGTAGGATTTCATTTGACGTTTCCTGGAGTTTTAAGACAGAGAGTGTTCCTGGACTGCGCGTGCAAGGTACGTTTAATTCCTGCCAACTTTCATATGCTGTAATTATTCGACTTTGCTTTATATCGCTGCCGAAACTTGATTTTAATACTCCGGTAGATTTACTGAGCCAGCTTACAGTAAAATTTAGTTGTGTAGTCGTTGACTTATATTTAAGCTCTTAACTTGAAATTGACTGTTTATTTAGTTGCATCATGAGTTTTGATTCGCTTTGCTAGCACTTTGCTTTGCTTGCTTCGCTTCGCTTGCATTTATTTTTTACGTTCTCTTTAAATAAAAACATTTATTTAAACATTTCTCTGATTCTGTAGTCACTTTCAGGCATAGTGATAATTCCCTTTACGTCTGTTGGAATTATTGGAATAATTGCGTTAACAGATTGCAAGGCTTCCTTTACTTTACATAACAAATTTATTTTAGGTTTGATACCTTTCCTGAACTTCTCAACTTTCCCTAGTATTTCCTCGCCAGAATGTAAATTTAAAGTCAAGTGAAGTGAATATTTAAACTGGTGAATCTCTGAGTTTATTCAGAGCGTGTTTCCGCTAGCCAGCGCACGTTTTGTCGCTATCTCGCTGTTACGCTAGTAAACCTCTTGGCCATTTCGGATTATGGTCAGACGTGTTAGGCTTTTGTGAGTCAACCTATTAGGTGTAATTTAATGTGCTAATCCAGCATTATGTTTTTAGAATTCGACCTTGAATTATATTCTACATTTAAGTTTCACCGCAAGTTGATGGTGTTTCTGTAGCGCACGAAGATCGTGCCTTTCTGTTACACTTTGTGTTAATCAAGGGTTACTTTTCACCCTTCTTCTGTGCTGGTAATTCATTTACGCCTATGCGAGAATTTGCCAGGTTCATTGTAGGATCTGGAATTAGTTTATGTGGAGTAACAGAGACTGATCCTGCAAGATCAAGTATGTTATTTCAATATAGAACGAAAAGTATTTAAAAAAATTGGGAAAAAAATATTAATCACACATATTAATTTAACATATTATGTTTGTTTTTATCTGTCGTTCAATATATAGTAAAAATTTCCGCAATGCAAAAATAAAACTATATTTTCTAAAATAAGTTAGATGTATGCAATATGCATTATTATATCAGTTAATAGGTACTAGAGATAAACACATTTTTCACAAACTACAAAGCCAGGATTAGAAATTTAGGACATATCATGTGCAGGCATAGTATTTTCCACTCTTTTCAAATCAATCACACTTCAGTTTACTTTCACACAATGTGAGTAAAGCAGTTCCATCAGATTTACTTATACTCTGAGTTGCAATACTTTTTTCTTCACACACATGAAAAGACAAATTCTGTATATTTAAATGTTTAACTATGAAGCGGGATTGCAAGAGAGCAACGTATGCTCCTCAGATGTAAGAAAATGTGTTTGTTTACATTTACCTTACATATGTAACTATGAATTGCCTCTCACAGCAATGTCCTTTGGAAATATGTAAGTAGCTTGAAGTAATATTAATTATAAATGCAACAAAAAATCATTTCGGTATCAGAATGACTACTATGGATTGATAAAATATTAGTAGTAATTGCATGAAATAATCACTGGATTTTAAAAGCTTCAACTTTAGAATAGTAATTTTAGAAAAAAATTTAAGTTACTGATATTAAATATATTTACACTATAAATGGCATTGAAATATAAATGCAATTTATAAATTTGATTGCTTGAATGTTTTCTATCAACTGTGGTAAACAGCATTCAACGGAAATTTAAACAAAAAGAGTTAATGCATCATACATAATGTAAGCAATGTTTAAATAATTATAAGCAAAAAATAAAATAAAATAAAAAAGCATTTAATAAAACACAAAAATAAATTTTTAAATGAGAATAAATTTTTAAATATTATAAGTGAAACGCAAGTTATTTCGAACGAAGAATCATTCATAGATTTATTACTGCAATTAAGCTACCTGATATTTCATGTCACTTCATTGCTTTTGAGGAAATAAATCAGATCAAAGCTATTGGCCATTGATTACATCCATCGCTTTGGCATTCTGAGACAAAAATGCCTAGTAATACGGAAGAATATGACTTCTAATATAAGTAATGTAATACGGTCGAAAATCTTCTTTCTTCTTATAGGCAGTAACGAACTTAGAGAGACAGGATGTCTTTTCCGCTCTATCCAATGCAATACGAAAAATGGATTATCTTAGGAAAATGTGTCAAATTTCAATGATTGCTTTAAAAAACGTGATTAACATTATCACATCTAATTAAACAACTGAACAATAAGTCTAATAAAAATTATATTAATATTAGGGCTTAAATAATCTTGCTCACAGTTATTAAATATGTTTTTTAACTTTTTTCTAGTCTCTCCTATGTGTCCGACTAATTTGTTTAGATATTTATCATATTATTGTTTCTTTAAATGGAAAATAATTTTAACAATGCTTTTGCAAAATCCCTGTGTTACACTTTTCTTAATTCTTTCCATCGCATCCAAATGTTTTTCAAGAGTAGAAATTTAGAATTTTTTTCTTCCTATGACACCAACAATAGTTTTGATAAATTGTTTTTCTAACTGATATCGATTTGGGTGCATCCAATTTTTTATTTTTTGAATAATGTTAATGAATTTTTGACACAGAAACAGAGGTCGTAAAGTTTGGTCAAAGAATATGTGAGAGTTTTGCTCTTTTGTAAAAGATGATAAAAAAGATAATTTCATAACCTACATGTCTTATTTAATGTGCAACGAGAGCACAATCACTTCCACAAATACAAATGACTGCAACGCAAAGATTCAACAACTTTTATAAAGAACATTCTGCGGCTTCCAGAAGACCTATAGAATCAAAAGGTGCTATTCGAAAGATAAAACTTAAAGAAAGCTTATATTTGAATAAAACAAAGCGGCAAGAATAAAGAAACTTCCTAAAACAAAAAATCAACTGTAAAGCAGCAAGCTCATAAGATTCGCTGTTACCTCTTT
>KK121374.1:40168-96682 GCA_000611955.2 Stegodyphus mimosarum | reverse complement strand
TGAATAGCGAAAATTTTAAAATCTCCATCAGCTTTGAATATGTTTCTGTATCGCAGCTCAAGCAAAAAATTTCAAAGGAAGCAAATAACTCATTCACGTTTTTTAGTTCAATGGTTACTTGCAACACATGTTGTTCATAGATATACGTATTTTAACCTCGTCGTCCTAAAGTTGGGTGTCGCGCCTGTCTCGCATAGCTGTTGTTTAGGCAACTAAGAAAAACTTAAAGGTGTTTTCCTTTACGGATGAAAAGTGTACTCCAATACTATCTCAAACGTAAATGATTTTAACGATTAATAGGGTTTTCGATAATATTTGGAGAAAAAATGAAAAGGACGAAACAAGTTTCAGTCGAAGATATCCAGATAGTTTGTTATTTCGTTATATCGGATTTTTGTACTCTTGCAGATTCACTGTAAAAGTAAAAAATAAAATTAAGTGTATACGAAACTGGACGAGATCGAAACATTCGGTCGTTATATCCTGAGGCTTGCTATAGTAAAATATATGTCTTAAAATATTTTAGCTGACTACAGTGTAAAGTATATTTTAATTTTATAACAGTTATTTTAATTTAAGTAACCTTTCGTATCTTGGCTCGTTTTCTTTTACAACTGCCTACCAAAATGAGTTTTTAGAATCGCGTTGAATGCAAATGAGGAAGAAATACACAGTCCAGTCACATTAATGTGACCATCTGTCAAAAGCCAGAATAACCACCTTTCGCAGAGCGGACTGCTGCGAGACGTGCAGGAAGGGTCACATAGGTCCCTGAAGGTGTTCTCTGGGATGTTGAGCCATGCCGACTCTAATGCCGTGGCCAGCTGCGCTAGATTACGCGGTTGAGGATCCATGGCGCGAACAACTCGATCGAGATGGTCCCACAGATGCTCGATTGGGTTTAAGTCAGGTGAGTTTGCTGGCCAGGGGAGGACGGTAAACTCATCCTGGTGCTCTTCGAACCACGCACGTACACTGGCAGCTGTATGGCACCTCGCATTGTCCTGCTGGAAGATGCCATCATCCTGAGGAAAAACAATGCGCATGTAGGGGTGAACATGGTCCGCAAGGACAGATGCGTACTTGTATTGATCCATTGTGCCTTCCACAATGATCAGTGAACCTAGAGAATGCCAGGAAAACATTCCCCAGACCATAATGCTCCCGCCTCCAGCTTGGACCGTTCCGGCAATGGTTGCAGGGTGGTTCCTTTCAGAGGTTTCACGCCTTATACGCCAACGTCCATCTGTCCGATGGAGCATAAAACGCGATTCATCCGAAAACGCAACCTGTCGCCACTCAGTGGACGTCCAGCTGCTGTACTGGCGTGCAAATTCTAGCCTTCGCCGTCGATGAACAGCAGTCAGCATAGGTGCACGAACCAGGCGTCTGCTTCGGAGGCCCAGACGCAGCAATGTTCGCTGAATAGTACTTTGGGAGACACTTTTGGTAGCCCCTTGGTTCATTTTGGTGGTCAGTTGCTCAACGGTAGCCCGTCTATCTGCCCGAACGCATCTCCGCAACCGTCGTTCGCCTCTGTCATCTATGGCCCGTGGTGCACCACATTTGCCACGTCGCTGATTTTGGACAGTCCCATTTTGCCATGCACGGTACACTTTTACCACGGCGGCACGCGAACAGTTCACAAACTCAGCCGTTTCGGAAATGCTTCCACCCTTGGCCCGAAAGCCAATGATCATGCCCTTTTGGAAGTCGGATAAATCGCTTCGTTTCTGCATTACGCCAACGATTGAAATGTTTTCCGAAGCCCTCACACACCCTTTATATACGCTCAAATGCACTGTGCTGCCACCTGCCTTCTGTGATTGGTTATTTAACTCTGACATGGAAAGTACGTGGTGGTCACATTAATGTGACTGGACTGTGTAGTATTAGAAGATAAGTTCAGCTTACTTCGTGAGAGAGTCCTAGGAATCGTCAGTAGCGTGCTTTTGCCTCTGCGCTAAGTCTCTCTAACTGCTGTTACGCTCAGCCGTATATTACGTGAATTTTAATAGCTCACCGGAAAACTAAGAGCCAACTCCGTTAGATTTGTGTTAGCTTCGAATAGATCTCTTAGTTATAATTAGTTCTTATTTCTTATTTTTGAGTTCAAGCCCGAGTTGAGTCTTTGTTGTAAGCCCGAAGAAATTGACCGACTGTTCATCTTATTTTTCAGTGAATAAAGGGCAATTAACACTTCTTCAGTTTACCATTTCTGTTCCTTGAACTAAGCGATAATACGCTTAACAGTTCACTATTTCTCGATATTTAAATTAGCAGACTCAAAGTGAGAAACTCCACAACAACAAATGTATGAGCTACACGAAATGTGGAATTCAATAACTTTATTTCTAATGTATTTGCGCATATTTTTAGCTTTTTATTCTATTCTATGTAAATATGTTTAAAAATTTATACATTTAAATTACGTATTGTAATATTAAAAGTGTAAATAATTTGGTTACTATTACTTAAAATCAATATAAATCCAGTTAATGACATATATAGGAAGATATCTGTTAACCAGTCATAAAGACTGTGTTTCCTCACTCATCACCAACTGAAGTCAACTACCACAGCTTCTGGGACATGCGCCAACTTATTTTGGTCTCGTCGTTCTTGTGTCCTCCTTTGTAACAGGCGCCGCTGACGTAGGGAGATACTTGTTCGTATATACAGGGGGATTCAAAATGCAGATATGTTTAAGAAAGTATAGCGTGACATGGACTACCGCTTAGTGTTCTTCGTGTTGTTACGAGGACTCACATACAATATTTATAAAGTATGCGAATAGCATTTTGAATTCTACCTATATTCTATGTAATTCTTATCAATAAATACATTTCAGCCGTTTGCAATCGCTACATTCATTTTGAATCACTCTGTATATTATCTCGTGTAGACGGGGATTTAAAAATTTATCGAGTATCATAACTCGATATTCTCCTATAATACTTGACTGGTCAGGACAAGAAACTCGAGCATTACAATCTTTGCTCGTACCGCAAAGGATTTAAACGGTCGGTGGTTAAAAATGGCGGTTGAGTTCGTCTCAGTATCGGTAACCGATTTTTCCATCGCGATATACGTTTTCCTTTGCGATAACAAAATGGGGCTCAAGATAAGTAACTGAAGAATTGCCGGGATTATCTCCAACCGATAAAGAGCTCTGCTGGGAATGAACACGAAGAACGATCGGCGGGAGGGAGAGAAAAGTAATAAAAAAACAGCGGCTCCTGAGTCACTTAATTAAGAAACATCCTCGTTAGCGCAATGGATTCTTGTCAACTTGCGAGACAAATGGGGCAACTTTTCATTAACTCTTCTCTCGTCCGCAAATCACCCAAAAACAAGTTGTATAAACGAAAAATTGCTTCGTTTTATTTTGCTTATTGTTCGAGATGAATATTTCATAAAATGCATTCATATTATAATGAGATTTAGAACAGGTGGGAAAAGACGAAGTTTAAGCGGAAAAGCAAACTGGAGGGGCCTACTTGCATCGTAATCTTAAAAATGCTTAATAAAAGTCAGTTTCTGGTACAAATAAACAAAAACTCAGTTTAAAAAGGAAACATCCTTGTTCGAAAAAGATGACGACCGTTTGAATAAAATTAAAAGGTAATATATGGAACGCGTATTGTTGATATTACTGCAAAATCTTTTACTGGCGTATACGAGGACCGAAAAAGTTTTGAAATCCACATGCTATAGTATGCTGGAAATATTTTACTAATTACACAAATTTCTACGGTATTTGTCGTATAAACATTATTAGAAAGTTGTGTTAAAATGACTTATATCATTCACATTATCAAGCGATGATCTTATTCTTTTAGATTATGGAATATAACATTCTGTGCTTTATGACACAGCTTTTTTCAAACCTGAATCGTCTTTGCTGTGCTATAATTTTATTTAATAGGAAAACTTAGTTTCAGCATGACAACAATAGGTATAGTAGAAACCCGTTTACCGGTAATAATCGGTGTCACGTGAATTTGTAACACGGCTTGTAACTTTGTTCTTTCCTATAACCAAACAGCAAACTTCCCTCCCCTCCCCAACAAATGAAAAAGAAATACAGAAGATTAATTCATTTGCACACATCTTTTTTTACAGTATTATTACTTTTTAATATTTTGTGCAAAGAATTAAAGCTTTCCTTTCGAACTTAATTTTTTTTCCTTGCAAGAAGTGAATGAAGTATTTCACTGAGAAAAATTTCGGGTATAATATTTCAAACAAAATTTCCATTTTGACCGTTCCAGAATCCATTTTGCTATTTTGTAAGTGCTTTAAATGACGATCATATTCATGTTCTAGTAATATTAGGTTAAAAAACTTAGATTGCTAATAAAATCAAACTTTTAATACGGTCTCCCTCTTCCTATACTTATATCTGGGAAAGTTTTACACTCGTTATGAAGAAATAAATGTAGAAGAAGTTTGGCTTCCGTAAGACAAAATTTGTATGGAATATTTGATTTCCAAAGTTTCAAATTTTGATGTCATTTTTAACTTTTCTTGAAATATCGTTTAATTAAGTTAGAATAATTCAAAGAAATAAGTGAAAGAAACAAAAAATGTACATAATTTAATAGGCCTTACAAAGAAATTGTGTGATGTCCACATCAGATCTTTTGCTTTAAAACTCATAAAGACAATAATAAAGATCTTTAGTTGCCCAAAATTCTTAACTTTTATTTTTGAGATAAAAAACACTTCTGTAATTTCCCCCGGCCATCCGGGGTGGTGGAGAAAGCACCATTCCTCACTGAATGACAAAAGTTCACCAGAAATATATTCAGATTTTGTTTTATAATTTGATTAAGTATTTAAATTGTTTCGTGTTTTTTTTTATTTAAAGAAACATTTTGTAGTCTTCCTTAGTATTATTTTGCAATCTTCTTTAGTATTATTTTGCAATCATCCTGTATTATTTTGCAATCATCTTTAGAGCTCGCAATTCACAGTTTATTATTCTGCTGCAATAATATACTGAGTTTACTTATTCATTACAAAATATGTATTTTTACGTTCTATCAACTCATCTTCAGCCAGAGTTTGCGACTCTGAAGCCAGCCATCAACTATCCTATCTTACTATCGAAACAGGCTTTTACTAAAAAATTAGCATCCAGCTTAGTAGGAATAGCTAGCAACCGCTTCAGAAATCCATTAGTCCTACAAGTCTAAACGTTGCTACCTACAAATCTAGACCTTGTGCGCACACTCCTGTCCTGGGTTTCAGTCCACGTAAGTATCATGTGCAATGAAAATTTCGGCATCTCAGCCAGACAGGCTATCAGTGCCAAATCTGCCAGCATTCACATTGTCACAGTATCACAATCTCTTTTTAAGCTAAATCTCATTATCGGGACCAAGCTGTTAGAAAAATAGCGGGAATGCTGGTCCTGCTATTTATATTATACAACATATATTTATTACCCTTGTAAGGATCTTAAATTTAACTAATGCTTATTTGATTTTAAAACTTTACTATCATCTCTTATTTTCCAGTTAAGGCCAGAATTAACGCGTGAATATGTTTATGCAAATTGTACTTGCTAACGCTTAAGTTGCGGCTTTTTGCCAAGAGTGGAAGAAGGGGAGAGAGAGCCCCCTTGCTACGAGGCTTCACGCTAGCGTGCCATCAGTTACTGTCCGCCTTTAAGGCCAGAGGTAATCCTCTTGAAAGTTAAAGACGTATTGTAGTTTTCCGCAGTTTGCGGACTACAGATGTAGTAGTTTAAAAGGCCAGTCTTAGTGCTAGTCATCCGTGTAAAATATTAAAAGTTAGCTGTTATTTAAATTTTTGTTAGTTAGTAGTCTTATATTCTTTTACGTTCAGACCACAAGTGGTTAGTCTTTGTTGATAGTGGTTTGTATCCCGAAGTTTTGGACCGTCTGCAAAATCGATAAGTAAATAAAGGGTAACTTGAACGCTCGCAGGCCAGTATGTGTTTGGATGCTCCTGAGAGAAAGGTGGACCTAGCTAGCGAATATTAAATTGCCAACATGGACTGCTTATACATTTTGCAATAGATAGACAAAATATACAAATGAATACAATTGTCATTTGTTCTGAATTATATCAATCTGCATAGTATATTTCTCAACTAATTATCAATATAATTTACATCGGGGCATTATATTTAATGTTGAACATCAGTATACAGTATTTATATTGATTAATTATCTGTATCACTATTTTTAAAGCAGAAATGTTTATCCCAAAGCGGCTATTAGTTTTGAAAGGGAATTTTGCACTGTTCATTATAAAAGCAGTATCACTTTTCAAATTGTTGACATCGAATATTTCCGTCCTGTATTATTTTTAAAGAAATTAAATAATAAAAAATCTGCGTGCACACGTGTATCTCTGTACGTATGTTCCTCTGATTGTGAAAAATTTAACTTTCATTACGAGTTTAAATAGAAGGTAGTAAACCCTGGATTAAGTTTTTTCACTTAAAATTTTGATGCAAATAATTTGAATTTTAGCGATCATAACAAGTAGACTCATCTTGTAATAGTGTGTATTTAAGGAGTTAATCGCTTGTGTGAGTTAATAATTAAGTTATAATCCACCAGGAATGGCACCTAAATATTCATTTATTTTATTTGGCTTGTGTGTATGTTGATCTTTGTAGATTCGATATTCAGTTGAATTTCACTCAACAGAAGTTATTCTAATACAATGAAGGAAATTTAGATTGCTAAGATAAAAATTATACAGTTATCTTCTCTGACTATCAAGACCTTGGTACTTGGTTATTTACAGGGACTTTTTTATGTTAATTAATTAGTTGTTTACAATTTCAGCTTTTACTATAACTTCTCCTATATGTAGTCCTCATCAGAATGGAAATCTGTGCATGTAAAACTGAGGTTTTTGCATTTTAAGACAGAGAGTGTTTTTGGCATTTCATGTGCGCTACGTTAGTCATTTTCCTGCCAGTTCTGATAGTTGCAATTACTCGGCTTTGCATTCCTTCGCTGCCGACATTTCAAATCTGAAGCGCCGGTAGAGTAGTGAGCCAGCAAATCAGTATAGTAATCAATTTTGCAGTCTTTGACTGCTCCATCAGTTAAGCAATAAAGCTGAAAAGTCATAACGGCGGTACAGCTGCTTAACTGATGGTCTCCAGTCTTTGACTGCACACTGTGTCACTTTAAATTTGACTATTCCATTTAGTTGTTTCACCACGAGCTGAGGATACATTGTAGTACAAGAAAGTGACTAATTTCTGCTTAAATCAATAGATTTATATTTAACCTTCTCACAGCTTTGTCGTTGTTTCAGACTTCTCTATAATTCGCTTCACGTCTGTCAGAGTTATTGAACTAAATAATACTATAACCAAATCAAATGAAACCCAACAGAATTACGAGCTGAATTAACTGCAAGACAGTAAGTTAGCAAAAAGTGAGTGTTTTACTTTTAAATCGCTCATTTTCTAATTAAAATATATAACAAATATTGAAAAATAAGAAAAAGATTTTAAATTTTACTAAATGGCAATTTAGTAAAATTTAAATGACTGACAGCTACTATTTGCGGGGCTGCTGAGAAAATCAAGTTTACGAATCGCTCAGTGGTCTCACTTGAGCAAGTTGCTTAGCTTATCACTCAAGGAAGCTTGTATGGTTATTATTTAGTTCTTAACCAGTTTTTAGGATTTAATGTTTTACTATAACTTCTTCTTTCCGTTTTCCTCACTAGAATGCAAATGAGTAGCCAGTGTTTAAACTGAGGCTTTGGAGTAAGACAGAACATGTTTCTGCTATCGCGTGTACGCTGCATGTTAGATTCCCGCCAGCTCTGGATAGTTGTAATTATTCGGCTTTGTGTTCTATCAGTATTTTTATTTTGAGGCTTCGGTAAAATTACTCTGCAGCTTCTAGTAATATTTAATTGCGTAGACTTTGACTACATTTCAACATTTGACTTACATTTGACTATTCTCTTTAGTTGCATCACCACGAATTGCGAGTGATATTGTAGCACATTTGCGTTTATGTTTTAAATTCTGTTTAAATAAAAAGGTTATTTAAACTTCTCACGATTTATAGTTGGCTCAGACATAGCGAAAATTCGATTCGTATCTGTTAGGGTTTTGAGCCTAATTAATTACCAGATTAAGTAAAATTATACAGCCCAATGTAATGTAACGTAACGTAAAAAGGCAAAATTTATGTAAAGACTCAGAAACAGAAACTTATTAAGCAAAAAACAAACAAAAAAGTTCGGAATAAGTTTTCGTTTTATTAAATAAAATATAAAATAAAAAATACCATTTAAATGTTTTATAGGTACGAATGCTTAAAAAATATTTATAATTATTTTCATTATTTTCGTTTAGTTGAGCTGAAAACACGTACTAAGGTTATATCCTGAAATACATCCCTTTTTACCCAACACTGCATTTAAAGTTTGTAAAGGTTAAAAAGTACAGAAAGAGAAAAACAGAGAGAATATAAACCTGGATTGAAAAGAAAATAAGGCTTTAAAGTTTTGTGAAGAACTTTCTTTGCAGAAACTTTGGCCAATTCTTTTCATTCTCTACAATCATGGAATCCATTAGCTTTCTTGTGTAGCAAAAATGAAACTTAATAGCGTCTTTAGTGTGCCTATTTTAAAGCCTAACGTTCTTCACGAGATGATCAGGTCTCCTATTTTAGTACCAGCGTCGAAGATGTTTTCATGACTTAGCCGAGGCTAACTCGACGATTTCTCAAAATAATTTTCGCTTTTTCTTTGATGTGAAGAAAGCATTGATGTGGAAATACGGTCAATAAAATAGGTTTCTGTTCTGTTTCTTTCTTTTATTTTTCAGGTGTGTTCTTCTCCTTATTTTTTTAATGTGCCTTTTAGAAAAGTCTTTAAAACAGTTATCTTCCTCTTTTTTCTTCCAAACTTTTGTACCTAGGTTTCACATAAAATAAGCTAGACTCTTTAATCTTTCTAACCATTACAATATTGGGTTCTTTTCAAATATCTAGGCTAAATGAACAGAAATACTTGAATCTTCATTAATGCAAATAATAAGTTTTAGAGGCAAGGTAAACAGCTATAAATAGTCTAAGGGTAAAGTAAGGATCATGAAAAATTCTTCTTAGGATGGGAGGAAAATCGCAGATTGAAAACATCGCTACAAGACTGATTTTATTGTCCAAGCAATTACCTAATCTATCTGTGATCTTATTAAGTGACGGTAAGAAGCTAATCCGTCTATAAGAATCTGCAGTAAGCATAATGTTTACTTTAAAACTGATATCATTGTTGTCATTACCCAAACATCAGGAATATATTGCCTTTTAAGAACTTTAATGAAGGTGATGGTTGTCTTGAATATCATCTTCAGCAGAAACATCTTGATCATTTTACTGGAGATGGGGTCAATATCTGGGTGCGTCTTTATTCGTAGTCTTTTATATAGGTAAAGACTTTTAACAGAAGGACAACAGTGTGGTTTTCTGTGTGTGTAATTATTGTATAGCATGATGTAAATTTCGAAACTGTGTGCCCTGTTGTTGCATTAAGAAGTTGTTTATGAGAAAGTGCAATTCGTGATGTTGAGTTAAAATTTTTGCTTTCTCACTTTCGATGTACTGAAACATTTAAGGACTTTTAAAGGGCCAAACTGTGTTGTCATACTTCTTGACCCTGGATATAGTTATCCATATAGTATTACCATGTGCAGAGGTAATTTAGATACGTAGTCTAGAGGAGTTTTGCCAGGGCATTGACAAAAGCCGTGTTAGTATTGGCTAGTCGTTTATCGTACAGACGCTTTATCTTTGGAATTGCCTCTGGCAGCAGTACTTTCATTGACAAGTTTTTTTTTTGTCTTTCTGTTACATTTAGTTTTAACAATTTTTCATCTTTGCTTGCAATTATTATGAATACTGGTAACAGAGTGAGTAAACTCTTTAATTAAAACTCCAGCATAATTTCCAGGTTGAATTGTTATAGTAAATGTTCTTTAAAACTAATTCCTAGCCATTTACAGCTTTCTATTTATAGGATTGTTCAAACAGGAGGAGAGCAAATTCTTCTCAAAGCTTTTAAAAAAAATCGCTAAGTGTGCTTCGATAACTTTTAGAATGTCGCTAAGTGTGCTTCGATAACTTTTAGAATGTCGCTAAGTGTACAAAAATATCTCAAATTTGATGAAACATTCGTCACCAAATTGTTTTCCCCTTATCTCTCATTTTTCTGGAGCCTTGTAAATCAAACACCAATTAATTTGTTAAAATATCTTAAACGTAACACATGAAATGAAGTCTTATTACAGGTTAAGTGACCAAATGTTCAACTGAATAAAATGCACAATAAAGCCATTATATAAAATATGATAAATAAATAAATAAAAGCAATACACAGTATTATAAAAGTACACAAAACCTAACTTACAAACGCAAACATTTGGAACAATATTATGATTGTATTTTGAGGAACACAGAGAATGTCTGAAATGTTGGCTATAGCTGTTATTTTCTTCATGGCATGTTCTGGCGGCAACAGACAACCAGTTTATAGAGACAACAGTTCAGTATAAATTATTCAGATGTCCAAATTCATTTAATAAATTTTTATAGGAAAAAACGATGCATAAATAAATCACGAAGCTTTATATTTGTTGGAACATTATAAACAAATTCTGTGCTAACTTGTATTTTTATGGCTTAACAGAATCTGTAGATGAAATTACTTCATTATATTGGTTCATTTGGCTGAGGTTTCATTTTTTATGTGTCTCATATTTGGACTTTTATATATTTTTTATATTTTCATCGTATTTGATGCATATAAATAAGTGTAAAGCCAGTGTTTTCCCATCAGAGTCAGGCGGGCAGCAGTTTCGTTTTTCTGGCTTCACAGCTCTCAATACAAATTTCCCACAACATGGGGATCCCCACTTTCCAGTCCCAGATTTGTTCAAGGTTAACGGTAATTTGATTTTTAATCGATTTTCGAAACGAACAGAGATAAGCAATGGAAAGGAAGATGGAGATCTGTTTGCTTTTGTATTCAGTTGTTCGTTCTCCCAACCCTCGTGCTCCATTTGCACATGAGCTTAGTGAGTCAGCAACGAATTTTCAATAATCTGCTGTGTTGGCTTTAATCTCTTACGCAACTCAATTATCTGTGCTTGGGAAACGAATGAAGACTTATCATGATGGATTATTCCAGCTGTAGATACACCTGGCTTTCGATGTTCAGCATTTTTTGCCATATTCCACGGAAAGTAGAGAGACTGTAATTATTATTCAAACTGGGAACTGGATATTCTATTAGATCATTTTCGATCTCGTGTATTTTACTTCTCATCGATTACAATGAAATAATAATGTATCGTTTACTAACGATTTTCAATCGGCATTTAATATCAAATCAAAAGCATACTTATAGCAGTTGTATCTACAAATTCTGTTCATTGTTAAGAAAATAATTAGAAAAGATTCAAAATACTGAGAGATTTTTGTTTTAAATCAGACACTTTTTTACTCAGTTTTAATAATGAAAAAGAGGGAAATTCTATATTCGCTATTTGCCAGGTAGCGTGAAAGATCCTACTTACTGTCTGTCCTCTGGTAACACTTACCAAGAGGCGTGAATCATAAATGACCTCACATCGCAATGTGAAGAACTAAAACATTTCGAAAGATTCTTCCAATGGCGTTTATACAGTTAATGCATGCACAAAATACAATGGAATAACACACAATAAAAATTCATGAACACAAGATGGTAATGAAAAATAACAAAAGAAGTAGGAAAAGGTATACAAAGAATCAAAAGGAAGTGTAGTTAAATGTACATACAACATAAAACAAAAATGCACAAACATAGGTAAAAACTTGGCTTTATATATACAATTTTACATCATTATAAATGATCATAATGTAATTCAGGAATACATTTCTATACTCGTGGATTTAGTTAAAGCAGATTTTCAACAGCATACCAGTTGCTTTTTAGATAGTCTTCTAATAGGAATTTAGATGCCAGTCACTTTTGAAAGTAGATGTTAGTATCTAAAATATTAGTATTGAAACTGTAAACAAGGGCGCCAATGTAGCACAGCGTTTTCCAGTAGCTCGCTGAAAATCACCCTAAACTGGCTGAATATTCAAGAGTATCCGAAAAGTCAGAACTTTGTACTATTTGTCGAGGTTGATGATTTTTTCTAATATTATTTTTATTCAAGATGGGAGAAGCTTCCGATTGTTTGCCTGTGTTCGAGTCCATACTTTATGGAAGAATGGTTACCAGAGCCTCAAGAATGTTGGACTTCTACTTCCACCCCAATTAGGAGGAGAGCACCCAGAGAGATGAGTTGTGGGTCTCCCACCCCTACCCTACCACTAAACGACACGAGAGGACTTTCGTCTTGTCATATATTTAAAGTGTTCCCATGCCACAAAAACACTATGCATTCATAAGCATCCAAGTCTTCTCCGGGTTTCAAACCCGTGCTCTTCGGTACGGCAGTCAGAGTCACTAACCACGATGAGAAAAAATAAAAAGCTCCCGATGAGAAAAAATAAAAAGCATTTTCCTAAATTTTATGCTTCATTTATTATTTTTGATTTACAATTCAAAAGTTATCATTTACTAATGACTGTAAAAAAGGTTTAAATTGTGAATTATTACATTAATAAATTATTTAAATTGTAAAATCCCTTATGAAGAAATTTGCGTAAAAATGTAGCTTCATTACAATGCTTTCAACTGGTTTTTACTTCATTCCCATCGGCATTAAGAAATATTTAAGATTCCTATTTTAATGGTGATTAGTCTTACCTTAATTTAATGTTATTTACTTTTACAATTCGTGTGCAAAACTCAATTAAACGCAGATAAAATTTACTAAATTTTTAGTATAGTCGTTGAAGCTATATTTCTTGTTCAGTTTCCACGTTTATTGCGATCTTTATTAACATTTGCTAATTTCCACAAATCTGCTGCTAATATTCATAAACAAGTCAATAGTAAGAGGATTATCATCAACAAAATATTCTGAAAAGATATGATAATTTTTCAGCATCTTTTTTTGCATGACGATGTGGAATTTTAGCCTCTACAGATTTATTCTTTTATGTAAAAGTCTTTCAGCTTTCGTCTTTCTCGGGAGTTCTCAGAAGTTACACTATGAATCTTTCTGTCACCCTTTTTATTGTATACATAAATGTATGCATACTGAAGAAGAAATTGTCTGAATTTCTGCAGAATTTCATATTCTTCAGTGTGGAAACGACAGGACATCACAAATGTCATTGCAGGATAGAACTGAATTACTGTAAGGCTTGTTTTACAGTTAATGCTGCTATTCTGCAAGAACGCAAATAACACAGGGGCTATTGGCTATTTTAGGTTTACTTCATTGCACTTGCCAGTATACAAGGCTCATTTTTTTCCCAATTTTATCCCAAAATTCAATCGCCAATCGAAGTTAAAAAAATCTATAGTAATAATAATGACGATTTTTCAGTTTCAAAACTTTTTTCTTCTAAAATAAGTGTTTAGGTGAAAACTGTTTTAAAAAATTAAAATTTTAAAAATTAGAATAAAGGCATTACACAAATACTTAGCTTTTCTAATTAAAAAAAAGAATGTCTTTTAATGCTGATTAGTAAAACTAAATCATTATTAATAAATAATTCAAACTTACCTAAAAAAGAATTTCTGCTTTAAAAAATGACCTCAGAAAGAATTTCTGCGTTTGTTTATGAATGCTGCTTTTGAGCACAGTTGCAAATAAGAAGAATGTATATAAAAATATTAAAATCATGCATAACCGCTTGAATAAAATTTCCGAAAAACTGCATATAAGAACTTATTTTCTGCGAATTGTTCTAAAACTTGTCGCAGTCATTAGACATTTTTTTTTCAGATTCAGGCAATAGTGGGTGCAAATGAAAAATTTCGTTGTTTTAGATCTGTTGAAGGGAATTAGAGCAGTGTTTATGTATGATATACAGTAATGTATTAAAGCATTAACTACAGGTTTGGGAAATTTATTTTGTAAAATTAATGATAAATGAAAGATACTATGCATAGCCGATTGACATCACCATGTATTAATGCTGTACGCGATTTATCGCAAGAGAAAATGTTCAAAAATTAGCAATTGTAATTTTAACTAAAATCATTGGATAAATGGATGTTTTTTAATATAACATTGACTTAACCGGACCTTATCTGCTGCGTTATAATGAGCGAGCATTTCACTTTGCGTGGTACAATCTTTATCTCTTTCGTGTAAACAATTCTATAAACAGAAGTACAACTCTCTTGTATAAGAATAACAGCAAGTAACTATTAAATAAGTACAACCCTTACATTTAATTTTCGCATGTGTATAAAATAAAATCCATTGGCGATGGTTAAGCTTTGTTTACAAACGCAGACGTCAGTCATCTCGATATATGCTGTCCATTTCAAATTATATCATACAGAAATAAACGTTTAATATAGTTTGATATTTTCAGTTCTTTACATTATAAAAAATGCAAAAGTAAATGAGAGAATTTTTAAATATGAAGTTCCTCAAAATCGTTTTTAGTTTCATTTAACAAAAACAAATACGTTATGAGTTGGCAAGAGCAAGTATAACCTCTATTTAAGAAAAGAAGCGAAAGGCTTTTTTCGCGAATTTCTGATTTTTTTAATATTTCGCAATGAGATGTAATTCTAATCTTAGCCTTGCGTTAGAAATAAAG
Organism: Stegodyphus mimosarum; assembly: GCA_000611955.2. Taxonomy (NCBI): domain Eukaryota; kingdom Metazoa; phylum Arthropoda; class Arachnida; order Araneae; family Eresidae; genus Stegodyphus; species Stegodyphus mimosarum. The sequence goes on along the minus strand of KK121374.1, from coordinate 81,944 downwards.
AAGACGGCACCTTTGTAGAGTCAGTTTGGTTATTATGAAGCAGGAGACATGGAAAATGACCAATGTGCTCGCAGCGACTCGCACCTGGACCTCTCGAATACACGCTGGGTATGCTACCGCTACCTAAATCTAAAATGATTATTAAAACCACACCTATCGCTAACTGCTCTGAAAGAATAAGCAGCATCTGTGAGAAGAGCTTTCAAGGATATGTTAATTGAAGGACAACCGCCAAAGCGTCCCATGTTTTCAGTAGAATCCTTTCCTTTTAGCTCGACAGCGTCGAAGCTTGAATACATCTGGGAAGTGGATAATATCATTCTTCGGTGTTTTCGTCAAAATAGCGATACTCAGGCGGCGTCGGGAACTTTCCCTCTTGGGGGCTAATGTTTCTGTTTGTTTGATTGTTGTATGTTCTTGTAGAACACTTTGCTCAATTGATGAAAAATGTCGCCTAGTGTGTTATTATTATTTTGTTCAATAAATGGCTCACTTCACGCTTAAATTATACTTTTCAAATTTTTAAATATTTGGCCCACAATGTATCTCTGTATGAAAGAATTTAATTTATTTCAGCGAATTAATTAGATCTACAGGTATAATTATATGCATTTCAGTATATTTCGGTATTCGATAGAATGCTAAAATGAAGACTGAATTGTGGAAATTTAAGGGTAAGAGTAAGTCGCCCTTCTGAGAAAATGATCTCTTTAACAATGCCTTAGATACTGCCTTGCCCAAGGTTTTGAAGTAACTGTTTCATCATTAACATGATCAAATGAAAACTAAATGATATGGCACTCTGAAATACTCTTAGATTTCGTACATCAGATATGTTACTTCACTTCATGTGACTGGTAATATACACTGAAGTGCAAGCAAATATAATTACAGATATGCACAGTACTGATTAATAACAATATGATGTTAATAAATAACAGTATATATTATTGCTACGTATTCAAGCCATTTATTCCGACATTCATTGCACAGCCAAAGTGAAAGGTTGAAAGTTTATAATTATGTTTCTTCCCTGTGGATGAAGAATTTTTTCTGTTTAAGCCGCTCTAATATGATGTGAAATTTGGAACCCGTGAAACGAATCACAGAATTTGGTAAGTGAAGAAGCATTCCGCATTTTCATACGTGGTCATTTTAAAAGCGTATTGTGGCTATGGAAATTTCAGAAAAACGTATCATATGTGTGTGACCAAAAAAGGTCTTTCGAAAAACGTAACTAGTATCTGTTGTCAAAAGGTACTTCTCTCGGTAGTGGCCAAACATTGTCTCAGGTAACATCAGAATTCAAGGCGGTGACTTCCTGAAAAATAAGCTTCAGAGTTGGGCCATTTGGTTTTAAAATATCCTCCTAATGTAGGCACGGCACAGAGTTCTAAATTTCATTACAGCTTTTTAATTGTGGACACTTGGCAGCTGATGACTGAGAATAAAGAGCATTCTCTGAGCAGTCACGTTTCCAACTGTTTTGGGTAAATGGAACTATCTGTATATAGATTAGGACGCATTAAATCATGGATCTCACTTGTCAACTAGGGACTATACAGCGTTTGAAGTCTCCGTATTTATTTGGGGTTGCTTAGCTAGCATTCGTTTGGACCCTTAGTGCATTGCACATTTTGACAGATAAGCGCTGTGTGTGTGTGCATTTTCTAATCAGTTACACTGTTTCATGTTCTTTCTGAACTCTGGAAGATTTAATTTTTCTTCAAATGCACAGCAAGACGAGTCCAGGTATACCAAATTAAGGTTACACTAACACGTATGTGAGTTGAGAGTCTTGACATTGCCTCTTAAATCTCCAGATCTCAACGATATCGAACTTACTTGGGATTCAATGCAACGCCTGTGACACCAAGAAATCCTGCACTTCGGAAAGCAGCAAAATTATTAAAAAATTAATTTTATGTGATTTTCTGCACTTCAGAATGCTGATTGTATTAGGTTTGTTTAGACTGTAAATACGCAAAACGAGGGATAAGCTTCAGACTTCCTTAATGCCAACTGGATATGCATCCAGTTACACCACAAAGGCAAGCGGTAAAGAAAGGAGAAATTCCTAAGAAATATTATGATAAACGACAGTGGTTAACATTAAAAGTAATATTATTGTCAGTCAACTGTCAAATTACTTTAAAAAGGAAATTTTATGCATGGGAAGGAAGATTTAAGATGAATTTCGGAATTCTTGATTCCTCAATACATTTGAAATTAACAATAGTCAGAAAACGTTTTGAAATTATAAACAAGAGTTATTCATTGCGTTATATGGCTTTTCAAATGGAAAAATCCGACTACACTTGCTTGTAGAACTATTGGTTATTGCAACAGAAAAAAGCATGTCATATCATTTGATAAGGAAAAGAAAGGAGTTTAATATTTTTGATCTTATAAATGCATTTATTTAAGCGCTTCTGAAGCTTTTGAACTGTTAAGTTACATTATACCATGATAGTTTTTTGCATTTAGCATCCATATACCTTGCCCAAAGCGTATTATCTTTAATTTCTCTTCCATGCTGCCTCATAAACAGCCAGAGTTTAAGATGCTACTTTTTTGGCAAACTGGTAAGACCTTTAATTTATACGGTATTTTCTTCCTTCTTTCTGCATGCCTTTGTGATGTAATTGGAAGCTGACTGGAAGCATCTTTTCATGTCTTCTGCTTCAAAAAAAACCTAATGACTTCTACAAGTGGCTTCCATACTAAAAAATGATGGATGATAATTTGTCACCACCAGAATTTGACGATTGCTCTCCTCATTCCCACTCGCCCAACAGGGGAGTATGAAAGGTATTTTCCCCATTCTTTCCGCATGCCTTCATGGTGTAATTGGAAGCATACCCAACGCGTATTTGAGAGGTCCAGGATTCAAGTCCTTACGAGGGAATTGCACATTTTTTACAAATAGATGCATTCTTGATAACTTAAACTTCATTCCATTCTGAATAACATATATCATTATTTAATTGAAAATATATTTATTTATAATATGCATAACTGATTTGAGCATTTGCAGGTATTTGTGTAACAATAAAAATTAAGTACATTATACTGCCATTAATAATCCGCCATCAACTGGAATATAAGTAATACCCCACATGCCGTTTAATTGCATTATGTTCAAATAAAAAGATGATAAGCTCATGGTAAATAGTATACAAACTACTGGTTTCAAAATACACAAAGTGATATAAAGGAGCCTCAGCATGGCATGATCATCGTTGCCGATAGATTTGGTCACACTGTTGCAGAAATGTTTGATAAATTAGAAATAATTCGTGCAAAAATGATTGATATTTCAAAAGACTTGAAATAAGAAACAAGTTATAAAACTTTAATCCTAACCTGTGAAACCTAAAACACTGACAACCTGGGATCATCGTATGGTGATCTAGGGTATTTTTACTACGTATGGTGAAATCAGATTATCAGGCTTCGCTAAAAACTGTAGATACTTCGGAACTTAAGCTAGCTCATGTGCCATTCATCGACAGATGTTTGCACTTGAATTCCACGGGCGATTTGCCAATCATCATAGAATGAAACTCCGTGAAACTCTGCCTAGCGACTGGAAACGTGGAAACATATCGCCAGTGGACACCAAAGCAATGAAAGAACATCTTGTGGAGTGATGCACCATATTATGTATTATGAAGATCTGACGGATCTGGGTGAACATAGTGATTATTATATGAACGCTATTTACCGGAGTGTATTGTCTCTACTGTGAGGTTTGGTTGAGGAGGAATTCTCGAAGTCTGTGTTCTTGATTGTTCTTGGATACTAGATTTTGGACTAGAACTCTAAATATTTACAGAGTTTTAAATCAATAGTGAAACTCCATTATTATTATTTTCAGCAACTATCTGGTAATGCTCCATTCATAACGCAAAGCTAATAACTGAGTATTTAAGTATTTGCTGAGTAAGTTGTATTTACCCGAGTAATAAACAAACTCATCTGAGATATCCTAAGTCTTGCTCTCAACCCATATGGGCATCTATAGAATGCGTTGAAGTATCTGTTGCAAATATATGAAATTGTTCCAAAACTAATAGGAAGTTATTCCACATGCTACAGTTGACAACTGATGAGAAGCTGAGAAACCATCATTCTATTAAGAAGATAGATGGTATTGTCTTGCGTCCCCGTATGTCTTTTTCTCTTGTGGGTTAGAACATTATCATATAATTTACGTAATTGTTACATAAATTAATTTAAAGCGTTGTTGCCCATCTTTTGCGTATGCCCAAATTCTTAATAGTCGTAGCACCTCTTGATGCCAAAGGACACTGTGATACGGTGAACGTGCCAATCGATGAAGATATAGCGTTGCTGCATGATGATGCTGAATGAAGCTTTTTGACATTCCGCGATGCACTTAATTCGACATGCTACAAAGTATTTGTAGATAGTTATAGAAGCTTAAAAATATTCTTTGAAAGATTAAGGCTATAATAGCTATCTGGTCTGGGATAATATTTACGTCGAAAGAAACACCAGACAGAATAGTACGCAGCTTGATGTTTACCTATTGGTAAAACATAAATATAATTATTATGGTATAAATACGTGCTTCAAAGTATGAATGCAGTTATCTTGCTGAAAGTAGCTAACTGGAAATTCTGTTCTAGAAGGAACTTTATTTTTTTGTCAATGTCTATCGTTTGCCTTAAATTCGGATATCTGCTTTAAGAATGTAAAACTGAACTTGATCATAGAAATGTAGTTTTCTATAATTATAGCAATTATTATTTTTATGTGATAATATAGCGCACCTTATTTAATTAATTTCGCGTTATATTAATTAAAGAATGTTTTCTTTGATTAATTGTATTCCAAATTTATTTCTTATCTGAACGCATGAGGTTTGCTGATCGCGATTAAAAACTTTGACATTTAATATGGCATACAATCTTTTCTTTCAAGAACTTTATAAATCAATTTCATTTTTAATAAGTCTTCATATTTCCTAGAGGAATAAAAATTAATATTTTAGTTCTTTGTGTAAAATCAATACAGCATAGTTCTTAAATCTCAAAATCTTACTTTCTGATGAAATAATACATTTTGTTTATGTTTTCGGATTGTTTTTATTCAGTATTCAGAGGAACAAAAATTAAGTGCAGGGATTTTTTATAAAGCAAAAATTGCGTCAACGTTTTTGCTCACGACAGTCAATATTTAGATAAAACTTATGGAGTTCGGCTTAATCCTTAAATTGAGTATTGTCGTTTAATACTTTAAGATGACAGTTTCTCACAGTATAATTTATTATATTAAGGAATTTTTTCTTTCTTCATTTCTGATTTAAAAAAAATTAAAAATCTTTCTCCTGTTATGTAAAAAATACGACTTTTTTAAAGCAAGCACTATATCTGCAGGAAAAAAAATCTCAACTTTAAAGCGTTGAAGTTAAAATGGGTAAAAACATCAGCCAGAATTTTAAGAACGAATTTTTTTTTCGGAAATGTCACAAAAAGAGAATTAAATTACAGAAAACAGATGCTATTATATTTGCCTTTCTGGGCTCTAATTTAATACTAAGGAAGCTTATGCTGAAGAATAATCCAATTTTTTTTAATTTAGCTACATATATTTTGTCGTTTCTGTAAGCAGTTTCTCCTATGCGATAGTTCACAATAATTGTGTAAAGCCTAAGAATATAACTGTACATTAATGTCTCCGATTGCATGCATAATTGATAAGTTAATATTAAAATTATTACAACAGAATTCGTTATTTTGTGGATTTTGGGGAAGGTTATTTCACACTAGATACTAATTTTCTAACCAAGCAATTAAAGCCGTGAAGCATTGGTAGTTCGTTCTGCATTCTATGTCCAGCTGCTTAATGGAACGACAGTCGTAACTATTAAAGAACATTACCTCTAATCCTATCGGTGAATTGCAAGCAGTTCAATCTGACTCCATTAACTCATATTAGATCTACCTTTAAATTTCGTCCTAATGAATGATCTTTCCGCTTCCTTGAATAAGTGAAAGAAAATGGTTGAATATATAAAGAAAACTGTTTTTTAACGGAGAAATGGAATTTTATGTACGAAATCAACACTGTATGCAGTCAAAAATATTTGATGCAAAATTTCGAAGGTACTAGAGAATGAAAATTTTAACTGAATTCATCTGACCATCCAAATATAATCTCATTAAGAAACGACAACAAGTTAAAAAGGAAAGTGTTTCACTGACCTTGAGAAAAAGTGATGGAACTACTTACGGAAAGGAATGTGACGGAAAGAAAAATTCAGGAATATTAAGGGAAACATTGTAAAGCTTAACCGAAAACTTTGGGGAAAAATTTACCTATGATATTATCTGACTCGAATTGGAGAAAATAATCTTAGTGCAGTATCTGGCACATCCGCAATTTTAGTGTAAAATCTAATATATACGCAAGTAGGCTGCATGAGGTTATCGATAACTGTTTTATGTAGAACGTAAATATAGATCTATTTCTCTTAGCACTCCTCCATTAAGACAACCTTATTCGTAGGTTTTACGTAGATAAGATTAAATGCATGATTACGAAGACACCCTTATCCGTAACTCCACAGATAATTAAAGCATATTATATAAACTAATATATCAGATTAAATTATATTTTCTGAGGAAGGGTTTTGCCTCAGAAAAATAATTTAATTCGGCATATTAGTTTATATTATACGCTTTAATCTTACTTACACAATGCAGACATGTAATTATGATGCAAAATATTCATTGTTATTTTCTAATGAGTTATAACCGTTTAGCTTACCAACTAAAAAGCTCAAAAGCATAATAATGTAAATACACGATATTGCAGTTAGCTTAGTGATATTCGAAATACTGCGACCGACTAGTCTCAGATTAAGGTAACTCTGTCATAAGCACGGAATAAAGAATAAGAAACATAAAGATGTGACATATTATCTGCTACTGTTCTCAAGGTGAAAAAAATGTGCTCCTTATGGTTCTTATATAACCTTGCTAATATTCCAATGAAGTTGGCAGGAGATATCAGCGCATGTTTTGGAGGACATTAGCTTATTCAATATTTTCACGAATCTAAATGAATAAGAGCAACCTATCTGCTCATTTATAAATGAGAACTATATAGTTAACAAATGCTACTAATTCGCCTAATTGCAGCTAATATCAGTACCTATTGATTACTAAACTCTCAAATACGCTGTTATTAGTGATGCCTTTTAGATACGTATTTTTTGACCAAGATGAGGAAGAAGAGAAGTTTCTCATTAAGCACATACGCTTGTTTTTTTTACTGGGGAAAAAGTCCTAAGAGTCCTCAAAAGTTCTTGAGCACTGTGCTATGTTACTCTGGCATACAGTTGTCAACGATGCGCCTTGGCATTTGCTGCCACTGAAAGAAAATATTACATTGTCTTATACAAATGACTATCAAACTAAATTTTACTAGATATTAATTAAGTGATGAAGATCAAGGACTTCGTGGTCATCAATATCCTGCAATTTAATTTAATTTTAATAACCTGCATAAATCTGAAGCACCGCTGCAGACCAATTATGAGTTGATTGCCGGTATTATCGGGCTGTTACCTGAGAATTAGACATTTGAGGGTCACCAAAGCCCTTCAGTTTAATTTTGCGCAAATAATTAATCCAAATACATGCACTGCTTCATTCAGGTGATCGAAAACCAATACTTCATAGTGTACTAACTGCTTCGTGAGACATTCAATTTAGCTTTATATCAATAACATGTTTATTTTCGACAAATATCCGCAAATAATTTTCTGAGCATCTGCAGTATTATTTTAATCCATGTATCATATTCTCTAGAAAAGACTCGCTCTATTTTTTCTTTTTTATACTTTTTATCGAATCTTATGTTATTTTGATTTTAGCCTTTACTACACCTTCTCCATTCCGTAGTCATCACCAGAACGCAAATGTGTAGCATGTAAAACTGAGGTTTTTGGATTTTAATATATAGCCTGTTTCTCGAATCGCATGTACGCTACAGTGGTTAGTTTCCTGCCAGCTCAGATAGTTAAAATTACTCGGCTTTGCATTTTTTCGCTGTCGACATTTTAAATCTGATGCTTCGGTAGAGTAGTGAGCCAGCTTCTAGTACTTAAATCTTCTTCTTCTTCTTTAACAGTGTAGTCATTGACTACTGTTCAAAGTTTATTTTAATTTGAAGTGTTCCAAATTAAAACTGTCCTCAATCATGCCAAAACTTGTGTAATGACTGTTATGGTTGTAGGACTTAAACTGCATTCCCAGATGTAGTGTAAATCTATAATTTATATTCATAAATATTCGAAGTTGTTCTTTCTCAGTAGAGTTTACTTTAAGTAAAAGGAGGAAACTACGAAGGGCTCATTATGCGTTTTTAACTGTGGTTGCATCGTTAGACATATTACAAGTTAGAATGGTATTTATTCATAGATAGAAGAAAGATTAGACTATGAATTGGAGCAAATTTTATTAAGCATTCCTGAGTTTATGACATACTCATGAATTTTTGTTTTGTATTAAGTAAAACATTACTTTCAAACGAATCACCATTCACGTCTTTCCAGAATCTATTCCATTTCCCAAAAGATGTCGAAATGTTCTACGAAAAATCCTTTCTTTACAAATGAAGTGTAAAACGATTAAAGGTGGTATCACGGCGAACTTCAAAAGTAGTTCTCGTATCCATGTATGCAAGAAGGTTTGCAATTTGAAAATAAAAATAGTATTTTTCGTCTGTGGTTAAAAAATAACGATCCACTTCCTTCTTAACCGGAAGACAATGCTCTAGGAGAGAGTGACACCCTGAATCTGAAGTAAACTTTTATCTGCTCATCCTTTATGTTGCATCTGCTTCAGATGTCATTGGGAAAAATCAAAAATATATCCAGTTCCACATATTGAATTGTAGCCGTTTGTCTGTAGGAAGCTGCGATGTTTGCGACTGCAGCATTCGGGCAAAGGGAAAGATTGAGGAGCATTTTCATTTTTTCCTTTTTTATCTCTCTCTGTTTCTTTTTTTTTCTTCAAAGTTTCATTCTCGAATTTAAAACTTTCATTTCATAAGAAGAATTTGTCACTTCTTTTTATTGTTTGTAATGAATTCCTCTCTTTTCTCGAGTTATTGAATGCCATAAAAATTCTGAGAGATGCAGGGCTTTTAAAGAAGACCTGGGGATTCGAGCTCAGCTATGTTAAATTCACACCTATTCTATTATTATTTCTTTTTCTCTGAAACTATTAATAGTTTTAGGGATATTACATTTTTATGAACTTATAGTGATATGCATTCTGTAGCATGTTTCAAAGATATGCATGATTAAATATCCCTTGACTGACAAACTGATCATAAATCATTATCACGATTTATGATCAGAATAAAATAAAGAATTTTTCAATCACGAGATTGAAGTAAAATTTTGGTCATACGACACCGCTTAGTATAATGATGTAAAATGGGTTTTATTATGGGATCCGCATTAAAGTACAGGGTGTCTCAATAGGTCGTTACAAAACTTTATTTGCTGGTCTGTCATATCATGGCAAACAAGATTTACATTGTAACTTGTGTCCGAAAATGCCAACGGAATAAACTAATAAACTAAACGGCTACCGCTAGAGAGCAATGTTCGCAGGCTTATGGGAGAGAGGAAAGCGTGATCATTTCAGGCGAGTATGTTACAGAATAAGGACGAATCGGTCTAGTAACTGAGAATTGGCAGAGGTGGACCAGGCACATGGCCACCGCGATCCCCGACTTAACTCCCTTGTCTTACTACCTGTGGGGACACTTGAAGTCCATGCTGTACGAGACGCCCATAGCATCGGACATGTATCTCATCGTCAGGATCGTAGAAGTGGCGCCGTCATACGCCTGCCCATTTTGAGCGGGTCCGAGAATCCATGCCTCGATATTGTGAAGTTTGCGCTATGGTGAATAGGAAGGAATTTTGGGCATCCTCTGTGATTTAGCCATGTTGTTTAATAAAAGTCATCCTGGAAACAATGAGAGCGGCAATGAAGCCAGCAGCGACTTTTGACGGAAGACGTTCCGTGGTGTCTTTTCTGGAGCAGCTGGACTTACATTTTAAGTTATATCCTGTGAACCAGCTGCAGAAAATTATCCTCGCTACGTCGAACTTAAAAGGTCAAGCTTTCAGCTGGTACAAGAATACTGGCAACAGTTTGTTGGGAGCCAGGATCCAAAACGTACACTTGGGAAAATTTTAAAAATTCGCTATTAAAAGCACTCCTAGTTCTGAAAGACAGCGCAAAACTGGAATCAGAATTATGTAGTAAATATCAAACCAATTTCCACGAATTAACGGACTTCATCTTAAGGAAAATCCACATTGTCAAATTATTATATGGAAAAGGGCTCGATAAAGAAATTATCGAAATCATATTGCCGCGGTTACTTCCGTCAATCCAGGACTTTCTTGAAGTTAGAAATCCGCAAACGTATTTGAACTAGCTGTGAAATTTCATGGTAATCGAACGGCCGAAAACGCGCGTGCAAACAATTTTAGACAGTATTCAAGGTGTCACGAAACCTCAAGGTCAGCAGAATTGGTATCAACAAGAGAGGAAAGTAAAGTTGCAAAGTAAAATAAGAAAAAGACTGGTGGTACGAAATAAAAAGCAGCTGGATCAAGGGTCAGTACACCAATCACGGTGACTAGAAGGAGGGTCAAGTCAAAGTCTGGGAAGAAAAATCCCTCAGAAATCAAACAGAATACGGTAGTTGTACAAAATTTGTCCTTCTCAGAGATCCATTAATTATTAAATGACGTCCCTGCTACCGCCTTACTGGATAACGGGGCTCAATGCAGCTTCCTGTCGCAGGATTTTTTTTAAATCATTTTCCTCGCTACAGACTGTTTAAGAGAACGGGACAACGCGTGATTGCTGCCCAAGGCAAACAGTGTGTCTGCTTGGCAAAAGTGGAGTTGCATGTTCAAATAAAAAATGAGGTTCAAAAGGTGAATTTTCTCACAGTAAAGAATTTATTAACCGCAGTCATATTGGCGGTTGATTTCTTACGCGCAGCTAGCGCAAAAATTCATTTCAAGGATTCTACTTTATGGGTCAAGATGGACAAAATTGAAGAAGAAGCCGCGGTCCTGGAGTTGGATCTAAATCACCTCGGAGGAGAACAAAGAGAGAAGTTGGACAAACTGCTAAGTGGGTTTTCACAATTATTCGACGAGAAACCTGGTTTCTGACAGATTGTGTCTCACAGTATTTGATACTGGCAGTGAGCCTCCAGTTCGGTCTAAACCGTATAGGTATGATCATGTGAAAGAAGACATTCTCGAGCAACACATTAAGAAAATGCTCGAGAACAAGATAATTACGCCAAGTACCAGCCCCTATGCTAGTCCGTTTAGTTTTGTGCAAGAAAGTTATCCACCTCCAAATATGGCCAAGAAATTGTCATCGTTCCTGGGAATGCGTTCCTATTAAAGAGTGTTCATAAAAGATTTTCCAAAGATAGTAGAACCCTTGTTGGTTCTTAAACGAAAAAAGACGAGGTTCAGATGGACAGCGGAGGCGAACACGGCGTTTGAAAAATTGAAGCACGCCTTAATTATCACCCCTGTTCTTAAATTCCAGGAAGGGGATCAAAATTTAGAAATTGCAGCAGACGCGTCAGACTATGCAGTTGGCGCAGTTCTTTCACCAAATGGGCAGTCAATAGCCTTTTTTAGCAAAACGTTGAATCAAACCCAACGTAACTATACCGCAACTGAACGGGAAACCCTCGCGGTCTTATTAGCCTTGCAAAAATTCCGCTTTTATTTCGGAAGTACCCCGATAACTGTGTATTCAGATCTCTCGGCAGTTGGTGATTTGTACTCCAGTAAAAATCTTTCGCCCCGTCTATACGTTGGACATTAAAACTGCAAGATTTTAATTTAATAATAAAACACACGCCGGGGACAGAAAATGTAGTTTCGGATGCACTATCAATAATAAAGATCGATGAAGACAGAAATACGATTGGATGTACGATACTAATTGCAAAAATAATTGAATCCCGTGAAACAATAATTGCCGAATTAAAAAAGGGCCCTGATTTCAAAGACATTTACGCATACCTGGAACATCCCGAAAATTTTGAGCATGTAGACTTAACGGCTATTCGCAATAGCACTGCCCATTATGAAATTATTGATAAATTGCTGTTTTACACGAAACGAAAGATAAACAAGAGCTGCGGCCGGTAGTCCCAATGAGTCTGCCCTTAAATATTTTAGAGAAGCTCCGTGACTTGAAATTAGAGGGACATCTCGGGATTAGGAAAACCCTGCAAATGTTCCTCGAAGCGGTGTATTTTCCGCTGTTGTACAAGTTGTGACGGCGTGTATCAGGTCACATAGCTTCTGTCAATTAATTAACGACGTTAATTACAACCCGAACGGGTACTTAAATAGCATAAAAACCACGTTCCCAAAAGAATTGGTTGACATTGATTTGCTCGATCCCTATCCTAGAAGAAAAATTAATAAAATAGATACTTGTTAACCATTGCGGATCCCTTCTCAGAATTAATGGAAATAATTCCCGTTAAACGAGCTTCAGCAAAATTAGTAGCATATTCGTTTCTAAATAAGTATATTTTAAAATACGGGGCCCCAGTAAAAGTAATATCAGATAATGGTAGGCAAATCGTAAGTAATTTATTTGAAAATTTTTGCACAGGCCTTGGCATACGCTATCTGAAGATGGTACTTTATTGACTGCAACCGAATATTGCAGAACGTGCAATTAAGAATATAGTTAAAATTTTTCGGGGATATGTTAAGAATTATCATGACCGTTGGGACAGCTGTGTCAATGAGTTAGTCTTTGCCTTGGGAACAGCAAAACATGACACCACACAGTAACCCCCGCAGAATTATTTTTAGGAAGAAAAATCTTAAAGCCACTGGACAAGCAATTTTTCATTCAGCAAAGGCAGGAAGAGTTTAAGCTGAAGGATATCCAGAAAATTATTAATGAGGCTATCACAAATTTTGATGCGGTAAGGCAGAAACAGAAAGTTTATTAAGATAGAAATAGACGCGATGTAGAATATACTGTTGGACAAAAAGTATTAAAAATCTGACATTCCTTATCATCTGCACCCGAAACCAGGGTGGCGAAATTCGAACAAAGGTTTGATGAGCCATTTGTTATCGAAAAGATCAAATGCTCAGCGTTTTATTTAAAGGTAGAAAATCGCCAGCAAATAATTGTTATGTCGACCAGATCATTCTAAAAGATTTATTGCAGGATCCTGGGAGTACGCCAAGAACATTGATGTCGCCGTCGCTTAGCAGGGATCCCTTAGTAAGGAAAAGTAAACATGCGGAGAACACTGAAGAAAGTACCGTGAAGCGAAAACAGCAGCAGCTGCAAGGTTCAGGCAAGAATGAAGAGAACGAAAAAAAGTAAAGTTCCCCTACAGCAGAAACAAGTGCCGATGCGAAAGCGAAAAAAAAACCCATGGATAGTATTCTAAGGAAACGTCCAACTCTGGAAAACAAGCCAACCTCTTCTAAAGAAGCTACAGGAACGTCCGCGAGAGAAAAAGGTTCAGCTGACGTGGAAGCGGTGCCGTTGCAGCATGCCAGGACGCCCAAAAGAGTTTTAAAGATCCCCAGCAAAGAAGCCGGCCCCAGGATATAAAGAAAGGACACGATTTCAATAAATCTCAAGCCATCCGAAAGTCGGTATGATTCATTTAGAAAGCAAAAAGCGGAAAAGACTTCTAGCGGAGGCAACAAGCCAGCCAAGCCGGAAAAGAAGACTGCAAGCTCTGGAGTATTCTACTTTCGAGGAGTTCTGCTTCATTAGGATGGAAGAGTTCAGAAGAAAAAAATATAAGTGCAAATTTTCCTTCTTTCCTAATTTGCATTGAAAGTTCGATTTATGCCATGTTGTTTAAAGTTGCTAAATGCTGTTTAAAGCAAAAATTTGAATTCGCAAGTTTGCGAGAATTTATTTTGTAAATACCTTTTTGAGAATTCTCAAGTTGCGCGAAACTAATTTGTGAATGTTTTAGTCGAAAGACTTTAATCTAAAATGTGTTAAAGAAAGATTGTAGCAAACGTTTGTAAATTTTGTACAGCAACTATAACGAATGATGTAAAAAGGATTTTATAATGTTGCATGTTAAAATGTTGTATTGAATGTAGAAATGCTATAATCAGCTTTAAAACTATTGTAAAATCAAACTAGTACAAATGTAAGTTTTGGTCAAAGCATGACTGTAAAATACTTTGTATAATAGATGAATTGAAAGAAAGTATAGAATGAATGTGTTTAAAATTAGGTTCTTCAGTCTTCATTTAAGAATTTAAATTAAGTTCTATTTTAGCACACTAGAAGCAGTTTTGATGCTTACGAGTCTCCTAAGGTCTTGGGTGTCAAGCTTTCAAATAGCAGTTGTTGTGTAGGTGGTAGAGTAGTGGGCCGAAACACAACAGTAACACGCTCAAATTCACTCAGAACAATTTCTGGAGAGCGTGGGAGAAAGGAATTTTAGGAGCGTGGGAGGAAGAACTTAAATTTTGTGTGAAGGAAAGTGTTTGAGGACCAAAATAATTTCAATAAAAGGTTAGTGGGAGGAAAAATAAAATGGTTTGTGAACAAAATCCACTAATGCGTTTTCATTCCAGATTAGTTGGAAGGACAAGACTGACGTCTGACTGAAAGTAAACATGAAGCAGATGTATGTCAAATTGTAAAATTATGAATGTAAAATTCTTGGTGTTAGTATAACTTTAGAAATTATTGTAAAGTTAGCCCTAAACAGGAAACGGTTTAATGATGAATTGAAGAAATCACAATTGCTCCAAGTTTAAAACTTTGATGGTAAAGAGTTTTGTAGAATTTACACAATTAAAATGGTCGTTTGAGACCATAGTTAAATTCTGGTGTTGAAAAATGTAAGGTTCATCCTAATTTTATTAACAGTTATTTTAAGTTTATTCATCCTTACCGTCTATTCTAGTTTCAGCTTAGAGTTTTCTACCAGAATGTAATTTCAGAAACGCAGCTAATGCAAATGAGCAAAGAGTAGTATTTAAGTCAATGTTTCACCGACTTCGTGAGAGAGACTTAGAGTTTCTGACTAGCTCGCGTTTGCCATTTGGCTACGTCTCTTTTAGATATTGCTACGCTCGATCATACTTTAGGCCCTTGTTTGGCTTCGCCAAATTAATTAAGATTTAGAATCTTGATAGCTTCGGCTATATCTTCAGTTAGCTTTAGTTAAGCTTAGTTAAGTTTAATTTCCTATTCATTTAAGTTCAAACCCAAGGGAAGGCTTTGCTGTACGTTCCGAGTCAGGAACTTATTGTATTTATTCCTAGAAATAAAGGGTAGTTAACCCTCCTTGAGTCTTACGTATTTGTTCACACACTTAAAAGGTTATTCGCTTATTAGTGTTTGTGGAGTTCCTAGGATTGAACACTGAATTAAATAAGAAAAACCCCACAAGGAAATAAAAGTAGTTAAATGCTTGTTGGATAATAGCTGAAAACGATGATGTATGAAGGCACAATCAGTTATTTCAAAATAAGAAACGAATGAAGGAAAAAATAATAAAAAAAGGTGGAGAAAAATGAAATTATCATGAAACACACTTCACCAGAAATAGATGTGCATGATGACCTCTAACATACAGATCAAGTCGTTGAGGTAATAATTATGAGTTCCTGTTACCGCGTAAATAAATAACTGATAATTAGATTAGAATTTAAGGATGGCATATTAGAGATAGCCCTTAGGAGGGAAATTTAAAGAACATTTACAGATTTAGAAGAAAAGATTCGTTCAACGAAACTGCCAAAATCTCAGAATCCAAACATCCTTAAAGACCTACATACCAATCCGACTGGAGGCGAAAATGAAGAGTTTTCATGGAGTTCGATAGCTCTTCTGAGGTAATGCAAGAGCTGGCGTGCAAACGTAGTGCCAATCTCGCGATACCTGTGCTGGTCGGAAAGAACCGAAAAAACGCAGCCGAGAGAAGCTCTATGTCACAGTGTAGGAAAGCCTCATTGTTACAGTGTAGGAAACTGTAAACTGCCTCTATGTTACAGAACATAGAGGCAGAATATTACATAGAGTACATAGAGGCAGAACACTGCCCCTATGTTACAGTGTAGGAAAAGTCGAACGCATCGCCTTCGACATCCTGATACCTCTGCCACGAACTGCTGATGACAAGTACATACTCCTTGCCATTGATTACTTTACAAACGGAACTTGAAGAGCATCTTATCCCTGTTCAGGAGGTAGTATCCCTGCAGTAACAAAGGTAATAATACAGCATTGGATTTCCAGGTTTAAAGTGCATTTTCAGTTATATTCCGATGAAGGCAGGAATTTCTTCTAGGCTGTAATTAAAGAACTCTGTAAACTACTCAACATAGACAAAACTTAAACATCGGCTTTACATTAGAAGTCAGACGGCGGATGGAGAGGTTTAACCGAACCATCCTTAATAAACCCTCGTTGATTTAGTGACTACCAATCTAACACGAAAAGAAAATGCGTAGGCTGAAAAGCCTTCTTTAAAAAGCCTACGCAAATTTATATCTCTCGCCTACGTATTTAATTAAATGTCTGGTGTTCGACCACATCACGAAAAGTAGGAAATAACATTGTGTACTCAAATTCATTCACGCTGAAGGATTGTAAAAAGAAAATTTTATCCATCATTTAGACATTAAATTTTAAAATATATTCAAGTGATTTTAACGTATTTAGCTTTTTTATTGTATTTAAAAAATTTCTGACATTTTATGATACAATTTTATTCTTTATTTTTCTCTACTATTTTGTAGTTTGAATGCATAAATTAAATATTATAAATCTTAATGACTGCTCCTTACCCACAAGCCAACTCTCTACAGAATATCATGTGAATTGGCTTCTGAAATTATCCTCATACAAGAGTCATATTGTATAAATAAAAGATTAGCCTAGATATATAACAAACTCAAAGTGATATCTGAGAAGGAGGGAAGACCCGTAATTGTGATTGTAAAAGAAAACGTAAATTTTAGAATCTATTGGGGAATGGTCATTATCGCAAAGTATGAAAAGTTCTCTCCTGACTAGATTTAACCCAAAGAATTAAACAAATTCTCTTAGCCTTGGTTTCTTCGCCGAACAATATGTAACAACAAATAAACACTAAAAAATATTACTAACTGAGACAAATATTTGTTTCAATTAAGAGAATTTTTTAAAAGATATACATTATTTTTATAATAAATTACTTTAATTCCAAATGTTTTAACGAATTTGTAAGTTTTAATGAAGGAAAGGGGATTTTAACAATTATTTTATTGTACTTAATAAGTAGATTTAATTTTAGTTTATAAATATTTATAAACTAAATTCACTTATTAGAGGCATTTGTATCGCCGTTAGATGACTAGTATACAAATCTAACTTTAGGCTCCACTTGACTGAATATAGATGATTATAAATTTGAAATTCCTTACCACATTAGCCTAAGCTATAATAAATATATTTTTCCGAGCAATACAGTAGTTATCAGCAATAGGCATGCCAACATAAGATATTCCAAGAATGTTCAAAGGATTGATCCCTGTTGCAAAAGATTAGACAAGAGATTATAACATTTGAAGAAAAACTTCAATTTGAAATAACAGAAAAATAAATTCGTAATATCAGTCAGGAAACCGAAAATAAATATAATTAAGCATTCAAACAAACATCTTAGAATAAAGTAAAAAAGACAAAAATAAGATAACATAGCGAATTCCTCACTTGCAAGTTAGAAAGATATCGTAGGTCCACAAATAAAGCTGCGAAATAAAGCGTGTCGATAATAATATTAGAATAAAGAGGAACATTTTATATCAATGAACAATGAATTTCGTATTCACTACCATATCAATTAACCAGTTTATCTGTCTTAAAATCTCTTTCTAAACCTAACCAAAAACTATTGTTACGAATTTGAACATGTAAATCATTTTAGTGAAACTGTAGTACCTTTTGCATAAGGTAACATAAAATAATTGAGAAAGCGAAGCTATGCCAAAATTACAGGGGGAAGATTACAGGGGTAAGTCTATTTAACACAGAGGTAAATGGCTAAATTGAGGAGGTATCACCAAACTGGCCACGGTTCCAACTACAAATGTTCGGCGAAAACTTTCCAAAAGCAGCCAAATCTGGCTATCATTTGACGACACTTTGGTCTGGTCCCTGTATAACTATACTTGATACTGTAACTGAAAATGCTTATTAGATTTTTATATGTAACTGTAACCGTATCCAGCTCTTATATGTAACTTATAAACGTATATGCCTTCCATTAGTTTCAAAAAAGAGAAGATACCGAAGATTTCACAGCAATCGGAAGAAAACTATACAAGCCAGAAAGAGCTTCAGTTCTGAGTTTTTAGTTCAGAATCGACCTCGGTTTACTGAGAGATATCTGCGTCTTTTGGAAAAATAAATTTTATCAAGCTCTCAATGGGTCTGCGTGCGTTCAGCCCATTACAAACCCGTACACATACAACAATATTGTAATACAATCTGTTAAAAACTTATACCATGAGTTTCGCGGAAAACAGACGCATTCAGCTGACTTCATTAAAGGCATATTTTGGTACAGAGGCAACGATAGGGTCAAGAAGAGTCCTAGAAAAAGCTTAAATAATTGATGTGCAAACATCATGATTAAAGTCTATGGGATTAATTGAATTAACTTAACATACATTTAATTTTATTTTAAAGCAACCTTTCCTATTGTTCTTGCTTTCAACCCATGCTTTCTTGCCAGAATGTAAATGAGTTAGCGCTCGAGTATTCACATGAGGTAGAAATAGGTTAATATTTAAGGGAAGGTTTTCAAGGTGAATTGAGAACGTGATCTGCTTGCCTGAAGGCCACGATACTAGCTTTGATTTACCAGCGATTAGATTTCTATGGCTTTGAGCGCTTCTTGCCATGAGGCTTGTTTACAGCGACTTTTACGAGTCACAGTCTGCCAGCTCATTAAGTAACCTGCGAAAAGCTATTAGGCTAATTTAATTCTATTTCATTTTAAATTACTTGTGACCTTTTGAGCTAAGCCAAAAGTGTTGGCTATTGTAAGCCCGAGTTGTGCCATCTGTAAATCAAAATTGAATCAATAAATGGTTCTTTACATCCTTCGCTTGACTTTATCGTACTTATTCCAGCGGATAGTTTCCGTACACAGGCTGACAACGTCTAGTTAGTTTATCCTACCTAAGAATGCTAGATTTTATAAGCTATTAACTTTAAGAGATTGTAAAGTTTCGAAAGATTTCGATTAAAAAAACAGTGAATAGGGATGCACTTCCGCCCGCTTTTGAGCTAGGATTGCAAAGGGAACTACTACAGAATTCGAACTACTAAGACTTTTTAAACCATTTCTTTAGAGGGTCGCCATTGTTAAGTTTCAGATAACTGTGAGGTTCTTCTCCCTTTCATCTAACAGCTAAATGTGTAGGAACCTCGTGAACAGCTAAGCGAATAAACGCTTTAGTTCAGAAACTGAGACGTAAATTCAAGAAGGGTTAATTACCCTTTATTGTTCAATATAAGAATTAAACAGTCGGCCCCTTTCTCAGGGCGTACAGCAAAGCCTCCACTTGGGCTTGAACTCAAAATAAGGAGAACTAAGACTTACAGGCCCTTGCTTCGCTAGCAAGGGCCTGTAATACGGCAGAGCGTAGTAACAGCTTACAGAGTCTTAGCGAAAAGGCAAACGCGCGCTAGTCAGAAACTCTGAGGCTCTCTGTATCAGTCAGTGGAACTTGAATACTAGTCTTACTCATTTGCATTAAACGCAATTCCAAAAACACATTCTGGTAGGAAATTGTAAGCTGAAATTAGGAAAGACAGGAAAGTAACTAAAATTAACTGTTATAAACTTTCGATAAACCTTACAAGACAAGTGAATACAAAGATTTTTTTTCTCTTTCATGTTGACTCTTATCCCCAAACTCGGGATATTCATGAAAATTGTATTTAGTAGTCGAAATAGATGTCGAATGATGGAATATTAAATTTTTTAAACGCTGCCTTATACAGAAAATAATCTTTGGTAGCAAATATTTCCCAGGTACGTCTAAACTCAATGCGTATGCAAATCCGGTATCTGTGTTTCAAACTGAATGTTGTTTAGGATTACACGTATTTATTAACAGCTTTAATTTAGCATGAAATTAGTTTTGACCATTTGTTTCTTGGACAAATCTCCAATTCCCATTAATTTTTTCATAAAAATTCGAGTGACAGTTTGTCTTTATATCAAGCAAATTCCCTTGCATTTTTGAGATATTAGCTTCTTTTCTCTTTTTTTTTTCATTTAAGTATTCTCATTTAGTTTATAAAATTTTTTTTTTGCTTTCTTTTGTAGTAAATATTTCATTATTCAAACTAAACTATTTCATTTTTCTTTCTTGCATTTTTGTGGCAGCAACTTTCTTTCTGTATTCTTTGTAATATTCTACTTCAATTAAAAAATAATATTGATTATATTTTCTCTGCATTGCATTTTTATGTCTCAGGTTGTAGCATTTATGCAGAATTCTAGAGAGCAAATGAATTATGCGAAACACGCTGAAAGATTTTTTTGCCCGGAGGCAGAATTTTATTTTCCTATACTTCGGTCGGAGCCATCATTTTTTAGAGATTGGAAATCTGGCCTATATTTCGGCCACAATCTTCAAAGCGTTAATAATGGCAAATAATATTTTAAACAATGGTATCATGCATGGAGAAACTTTTATAAAAGAATAAATTACTTATAACAAATAAAAATGAAAAGATATATGAAAGCCATCTCGGATATAGATGTTAATCAAATAAGTAATTTCTGATCACAGAAGATTTCCATGTTATTTAAATGTGTTTCATGTGCAAGAAACTAATAAATGTAAAAATGTAATAAAATTGGTGATAGTCTCCACTTCGTATAAAAGTGTCCTTTAATTAAACAATTTAGATAAATGTATGACAATTACAATGGTAAGAGAGATAATGAGAATAATAACATCAATAAAGAAGTTATTGGAATACACTGCAAGATAGAATTTTAATTGCGTTTTCTACTTATGTTATGTGGGATATGTGTTGTGGAGTAAATGATTCCTTATACTTTATTTTTTATTAACACGTTATTATAAGTTCCTGACATCCTATTCAAATCATCTTCTTGACATAACAGTGCAGAAAGTAGGAATATGGTCATAATTTCTTGACTGTGATGAACCAGTTTTCCCATATGAAGTTCTCCTTGGACGCAAGGTTTTCACCCATATCTACTCGACAGTGGCAATAGTCACTGCCTAGTATTCTCGACATGATAATGAAGTCAGTATTGCATTCAATTTTTAAAATAAACGACTTAATGTTATAAATTTATGCAAAATAAATGAATTACAAATTATATCAATACACTTTACACATATGAGTACATTTTAATAATTTTTTTAATGAAGAATAAAAGATTTTTTTTAATAAATGAATTTTTAAATAAATGCTTTGCTGTTTAAATCATTCTGTTAGTTAATCAATCATAGTTATAATTTAAAAGGCAAATTAAGTTCTTATGTTATAACAAAAAGCAACAGACTTAGAACTTACTATTTGCTAGGGCGAGCGAAATTTAAATTAAATGCCTCTTGTTTATTTATCAAATCCTACTTGTCAGGCTGAGAGGGCAATGAATACCCTGATAGCGTGAGGTCATGAAAAAGCCCGAACAAAATTAAAAAGATTTCCAGCAGCATATGTTTTGCATAAAAAAATAAAAAATGCAGTGAAATTAAACATGCGATTGTATTTGGCATACCGACGAGAAACGAGCCGATGAACAAACAATTTGATCAGCAAACGAACCGAGTGCAGTTAATAGTGCCCCCAAACACATGACCCCTTTCTTCCCTTTCTTCATTTCTTTGCAATAACGAAAGGTTAATTAACCCCGCAAAGGTCTTTCTAAGAAAACAAACACGGATTCCTGCGGACGTAAATCAATGGAGGAGTAGCCAAGAAATCATTTATTACGTCAGAAATCGGAGGAAACATCGATTTCGAATGCCATCGATTCTGCTCTTCAAGGTTAATGGAATTTCAATGGACGAAATGGTAGCTTTTGTGGATGGCACAATGGAGTCTTCCCGCCGATGAATTCCCACTCCCGTTTGAATGGTAGAAAGTTGATACAGTCGCTGGACTGCGGTTTTGAGGTGGTTACCTAGTGGGGCGTTTGAGATGGTTGTAATGGGAAAGCTAAATGAATTTCCCAATGGGAAATTTGTCGTGGCATCTGGTGACTTAATGCTCCAGATTGATACAATTCACTAAGAGAAAGGTTTTTTAAGTCGCAATAATGCAACGATTGAAATTACAGTTTTCGATTAACAGACGGATGGAAACATGTCATTTCGATTATTTCGGAGTTATTATTCTAAAGAGCACGTTAACAATGTAGTCCAAGAAGCAAGTAAAATTAAACGCTTTTACTTGCTTCAGAGATGTACAGGTTCTGCAATATAAAAATTGTTTCAGCAATTATGACGCTATAACTACTTTACTTGTCTCAGCGATATGACGATATACAGCGTAGAAACACTTCTTATCAATTACAGTAAACCCGAAATACTCATAGAAATTATCAGTGAGATTTATATAATAAAATCTGATTTTCTACTTTCCTGACTAAATTCCTTGTATATGATCTAGTGACAGATTATCATTTCTGAGTCCCCAGTTTTTTCTTACTTCTTTGTGTGAAGTAAAGGAATATCATAATCGCGAAAAATTTCTGGTGTCATATTTTAACTGAAATATCCGTTTTGACCATTCCCGAGTCCAATTTGCGCGGTGCCTGGTTCCTGTACATATATTTTGGAACCAACAAAAGTTTCAAATTAATTATTTTCTTATGTCCTTTCCGATCTTCTGCTACCACTTACTCCTGACGTTTCTGGTCATGGGTTGCTATACAATTCTTAATACTTTATGATGTGCCCTGCCTCCCCTAAAGGTTTGTTGTTGCGTTTTTGAGACACCTTGTATATGTTTATTGATGACTTTATATTGTCCATTAGACTGACATCATGGGTCATGGTTGATCAAAAAAAACCTTTAAAACTATGTTGAAGTGTATAAATAACTTTTATATCAAAGAGAGAAAATTTGTATATTCATTATTTAAATTTTTATTGGATATTGCAGAAAAATTATTCATTACATTATTTAATAACTTAAACTATTGAAGAAGAAATATAAACTTCTAAGGTATAAATCATTATAGGTTAAATATTCTATTGAATGAAAAAATTAAAATTCTAAGCCAAGATTTAAAGTAACTGTTCCAGAGAATTTGTCTATGCTGACTGCCTGCATATATATGCATATATATGTTATTTAAATTATATCTTGCCTCTCAGTTGCTGTTATGTAAATTTGAATTACTGTTTAAACAGTGTCTCTTAGCTTTTATAACATCAGTTTGCTGTCACTAGTGCTCATATACATTTTTTTATATATTTGGGAAAGATTTATACTCATGAAAAATAAAAAAAGCAAGAAGTTTGACTGACTCCCGTTCTACAAAAATTGACCAGGATATTTAATTTCAAAATTTGGAATTTTTGATGTCACTTTCAAATTGAGCTGATTAGTTGAAGGAACGGCTAACTAAGTTAGTATAATGCGAAGAAACAAGTTTAAATGCAGTTCAGTAAAACGTGTACATAATTTAATAGGCAATAAAAGGAGATTATGCAGTCTCCACACTAAGTTTTTTTCTTACAGATCTTAGACTGTAATCTGAAATCTTCATATTGCATTTTTTTACTGTTTTTATTACGGGAACTACATTATTACTTTTATCACTCAAAACAGTGCACAATACTTTTCCTCCCTAAAGGAGAGAATTCGGTGTCAGTTTCAGGGCCCACCAGCGGCCGAGCAGTAAAATCGCTGAACACTGGTAGTTCCGTCCGAGGTTCAATCCCGCGAACGCGCTGGCTGTAGGCGTTTTCATAATTTTCCCCGTGTGACACGTCTATACGAGCCAGTTTTCGTTAGAAAGTCCTCCATAGAAGGCCTCTCTTCCCTTATGTAGATAGCGTGGTGGCTTTGGAGAATCTCATAAAACCTAAACCAATGCCAATTTCTTTCGCAAGGTATACAGTATTTTCTATAAAACAAATTCGGCCGAATCCTTAAATGCCCTAAACTGTAGCTTATTTTGCAATAAAATTTTACCGTTGAATTTAAATAAAATGCATAAAGGAATAACAAAATATGTTCATACCGATGATCTATGTATTTTTATAAATAGTTTTTGAAATTTTTCACTTATTTACAATGATAAATATAAAAAAAGCAATTGCCTCTCTCTACATAGCTTCTCGTCTCAACCAATACATTTTTCAATATCCTCTTAATCCTCATAAACTTTAACTTCAATGAAAAGGAACTGCAATACTTTCCGCTTCACTCCTGTAAAAACCTGTAATAAAAATATAATAATCCCAATATCCCCCTTTTGAAAGTGAATCATGAAAGACCTCTCGAATATGTGGGAGAGAAGTAGAGAAAGAGAGTGATGTTCTTTTAATCTTTTCGGAGAGTTGTGAATAAACATGGCATCATTTTTCTAGAGATAACAGAAAACTTCAGTAAGCTGTCTTCTAGAACTCTGCTCGGCAACGATGTGAACCACCACTATACATATCGGATAAGTATCCGCGGAATGCTCGTGTTTGTGCTTTGTCAAGGCTAAGCATTAGAAGCGAATAGTCTCTACTATGAACTAGACATGTCTCTTTTTTCAAAAGGGTGTATTTTTCGTGCAGTTTTCACTTCAGAAACGCCTTTAGTAATGTCACTCCAAAATTTTGTATAATGTCACTCATTATACAGAGACAGTTCACACATTTTTTAGACGATTTTCAATGGGTATACAGGAATAGTCCAATTAACATTACTGTGTTTTAAATGTTCTATTTCATAAATACTATTCTTCCTTATATTTCTCCACTGTAATTTCAAAGACAATAAAGCATTTTATAGTATCGAAAGAGGTATTTTATTCCATTCGTCTTGAACAGCTTTTCGAAGTCCAAGGAGGGTTGTAGGTCGACGTCTGGACAATTCTTTTTGAAAGTCCGAAAGAGCAGAAATCCAAGTCGATGATAGATAGGAGATTTATTTAGTAGGTCTATGAGCAAAGGATATGGCCTTCATACCCGATTCTTGTTGCATTTCTCCCAGGAAAATTAAGAGTGGATTTGTAGATGTGGCTGCTTGCTCTGTCTTAATGCAGTTCTACTCATTGATCGCACTGTGGATAAAAAGAAGGTATTTCATATTTGAAAATTGGGTATAAAATATGTTCCTGATAATACATGAAGTTGATCTTAACATTTTTCTACACTCTCTTTATTTTAATTTGCCGTTATGTGAAAAACCAGCAACAATCATAAATCCCTTTGAAAATTTCAGTTTAAATTCCTTGATCTATGTATTTTTATAAATAGTTTTTGAAATTTTTCACTTATATTTTTCACTTGCTATTTGGAAATAGCAATATAATTCGAAGAACTGTTAGAGTTGTGTGTGATGAGTATAGAGTAACAGAAAGAAATAATATAGCATCAAGCGAGATTTTGTAGTATTAATGAGATTAGCTCAAGAGTACTGTAAATATTTGAACCACTTTTAAAGATATTTTTTTCCTCTTTGATGGTAATAAATGGATCTCTTTTTATTGCAGTCATTTAAATACACCGACGATTCGTCTATTGTGACAACGGTTTTCTTTTCTTATTCACATAAATGTTTCTCATAGAGAATTCTGCAAGGTGTTCAGCTTTCGACGATATGTCGTGGAGAAAGACGATGAGCATTATATTTATTCCGCCTTTTTAAGATTCAAACCAGCAATAATCACTTTGTTTATAGTTGATACTGAGCACCGTAATAATTTCGCAACTGTCTTCTGACTTGCGGATTTTCTTTTAACATTAAAGATCTTACCCTTGCAACATTCGAGCATTCTCTTTTTCTTTCGGAACAATTTTTATATTTAAAGCCAATCTTTATTTTTTTTTTCTTTCTTGTTGACAATATTACCTATCGTAGCTTTAGGTATCGAAAACCCATGGCTTTCACGGCGTTTTTTAATAACTAGATACGAATAATTTTCTTCGGAAAGGGCCCAAACATAACCTTCCGTGCACTGCTTCTTGAAAAGCGACATTTTGCATGAAAATAAATGTATTAAGCAGCATATGATAACTTGAATGATAGGTAAACCGTTACCGTCAAGTTACCGTTTCTGCTTGAATCGTCTAACTGAAAGGAAGAAATGGAAATATGGATATCTTTCATATTTTGTGCCTGTAAAAATTTCATGTAAAATTTATGAAGCTATTTGGAAATAGCAATATAATTCGAAGAACTGTTAGAGTTGTGTGCGATGAGTATAGAGTAACAGAAAAAAATAATATAGCATCAAGCGCGATTTTCTAGCATTAATGAGTTTAGCTCAAGAATATTGTAAATATTTGTTGCGCATGTTATCTTAAACATATTTTTACTTTATTCCGAAGAATACTTATTTAAGTTAATTGCCTAGGGTTAGTTTCAGCAGCTTTTCTAATTATTCGTAGGTATGAATGCATAATTTTGCATTTATATGATGATACAGGAAAATATTTGAATACTTGAATAAGATGAAATGAAACAAGTGAAGGTAAAAGAAAATTTAATGTTGCAGATCAATGCTTTTAAATCAGAGCATATTCTTCAATTTAACTTTTCCTCTTAATTTGAAAGCAAATTTTACTTGCTGATAAATATGAATATATAACTTGCACAACCTATTGGTTAAGCTTTAACATTTTTATTTTAGTCTCTAGCACTTTTTAATTCTTAATAAATATGAATATCTAACTTTCAAAAAATAATCACGTATCTTTAGCTCTTTATGTTTGTTCATTAATATTTTTTAAATTATTGAAAATATGAATACATAACTTTCTGAACCTATTTATAAATCTTTAAATTTTTTATCCTTGTTTATTAGCATTTTTTTAATTATTGACGTAGATAACTAATTTTACTTCCGAAGTCTATCACTTTCAAAGAAATTTTCAGCTTATTTCCGAAGCTTACTTTCCTTTTCAGTTTATGCTTTTTTTCTCTGAATTCCTTAGAAATTTTTTAATTTATCCATAAATATGAATACGTATTTTCTTTGCACATACAAGATAATACGTGCAAATTGTTGGTGTTAAAATTTTGTGGTTTCCACTAGCACATTTAAAGAGAGGAAATTTATAAATGTTTAATTTTTTATGTTTGGTTTTTAGAACATGTCAATTTTTAGAGGATATTTTTTTATATTAACCAAAAAAAATTAATACTAAAATGTGAAATATATCTACACGTTTACTGATCTCATAGCATCAGTGTTCAAATCGCAATATTATTTTCTAAATTGATGAATTTATTCTCTAAATTTTTTTAAAATTACATTTCGCTGTTGGACATGTATGTGCAGTAATTATAAGCTTATAATTAGACCTTATAATTATAATACCTTACATAATTATACCTTTGTTTTTCTTTTTAGAGTAACGTTTACTCTTCCAACTCGTCTCATTTTTAAGTTAAAGTAACTTTCCTTTTTCAATTCTTATTTCATTTCCCGACTACAATGCTAATTTCCAGCACGTGCGATATTCAAATTAGGTAGAATAAACGAGCTATTTAAAAGAAGGTTTTGGAGGGTAAAATCAGAGCTTATTCTGCCTGCTTGAAAGCCACGTTGCTAACTTTGATTCTCTAGCCATTATAATTCTGCCGTGTTGAGTTATTGTTGTCATTAGGCTTGTTATTCTGACTTCGAGTCAGTGCTAGCTTGTGCGATAGTTAAACTATGAAACCATTGGGCTGTACTTGAGTTCATAAATTTTTAAATTATTCATTGCCTTTTGAGTTAAGCCAAATGTGCTGGCTGTTTGTAAGCACAAGTTGTTGCCGACTGATAAAATTTATTCAAGTTAATAAAACGTTTTCTTTACACCTTTCTCCTGACTTTGTAGTACTTTAAAAGACTTGAAAATTCAAAAATAGTTTTCAATGCCGCGATTATTTTATCTTAGCTAAGTGCACATGACTTTGCATCTTCTTTTCCTTTTTCTTTTTTAGGAAAACAGAATGAAGAAACAGCAATTTTGGAGCGCTTATTGTACGCTGTTTCGATTTTTTAGCTATAAAAACTAAAACTTACGTATATATATCAGTATTATTATCATGTATAAATAAGGAAAGGTTTTTCATTTTGTTCATGATATTTTGCAAATTACATTGCATATTATAATGCCTGTTTAATTCTTGCTGCTGATAATAATGTTATTTCTATAGGTAATTTTGATCTTAGGATCTAATTACGTAAAATATTATAAGCAAACGTTTTTATTAATAAGTACAAAAATAATTAATAACCGTATTGTTTATAAATTGCTCATATTTTGTATTGGTAAGTACTGTGCTTCTAATTCCAGAAACGAAACGAATCAGAAGTACATATGTTGTTTTTAAGTAGCTCATTTTATTCAACTGATAACTATGCAGAATGTTATTTCGAAAGGCGAGTTAGATATAACATTAAGTCCAAGAGAACAATACCTCTAAAAGCTGTCAAATTGGAGCTAATTAATGGGGTTTGTCTGGAATACCATTAATGAGCGGTTAATTAAAGTGCGCAAAAAATGAAACGTCTGTAGGCGGTTCTTATGTCAGCGAATAAATATAGAGAGAGGATAGACAGATAAATAAAGCTTCTGAATCGAATATTCTAAAGAGTTATAAACATCCTTTATTAGATAAAAATATGCTGAAAATATTACAACTAAATTACATCCTAGGTAAAAAGGAATTTTAATTTGTGTAAGTTAGACATACCACTTCAAAATAAAATTAAGTTACAGATAAATGTTCAGTGTAAGATATATAACTTTGGTCGATATAAATCAAATATTTTAACATAAGAAATTCAGCGATTTGTCACTATCGTCTTCTTCATTTGCAGCTAAACAAAAGACAAGTACCACAAATAAAAAAAAATACTGAATTTTTGAAAATCTACTATAACCATAACATAGAGATGAAGAAATGAAGAGAAATAGGAAAATTATCGGGTTAAAAAAGGCAAGTGGAGCCATCTGGCGAGGAAAATAGTATCAGAAATTATATACTTATAAATGAATGAAAAAAACTGTTGGAATTTGGGTCATTGACTTATTTAGAAAGAATGTTGCGGATGTGAGAAGTCTCGAGGAAACCTAATTTACCAGTCGAAGAAATATGTTATATGATTTTGGCCAACTGAATGATTCGAAGCAATAAACTTGGATGGCTCAAAATTGTCTTTCATAAAAAGATTCGTTTCGTAAAAACATGTCGGGAAGAGACTGTACCCAATCCGGTATCGATTTAGAAAGAAATTAGTATTTTTGATATTTGTTTTTATTTGTCACCAATACTTTACAACCTTTCAGAAGCATTATTGCAGTCAATTTTACATTGTTTATTTTCTATTTTGTACATCGGTTTTTAAAGTAATATCTTTGCAGTTCATGTCTAGGGCTGTTTTACTGGTATTCGGGGGTGCTTCTTTTGCAAGTTTGTCCGCGTATTCGTTACCAGAGATCCCGAGTGTGCTTTACCAAAATAAATAAAAAGTTGAGGGTTATTTTTTGATAACTGAAAAAATTTCCTTAACTATTGGGAAAGAATACTGTATATTGGGAAAGTGCATAATTGCTCGTAGGCCTTCGGATTTAATCATTAGTTTTGAAAAGCCATGTGTTATTGCAGATATGTCACCGCTTTAACTGCCCATAATTTAGTTCATAATAGCTGTTCTCAATCCTTAAGAAACTTTTCCATAAAATATTTTCTTCCATGAAAATCACATAGACAGAAGCCAAATTTTCCATTTGTTCTTCAGCCATCAGTAAACGCTGAAGTAAGCACAACCGCTAGGAATTATTCTTCTTTCTCACATTTCTTAGGAATTATTCTTAGGATGCCTCATTTGCGAAGGGCACTTATTTTCATACTTTTCTGTAGCCAGTTTTGTATCTCGCATGTTAGTTTCACACCTCAGCTGAAATACTACTGTTTTGTTTGCGTCTTGACGTCTAGAATGCTCCATCAATTAGGTACAAATGCTGATAGTCATATAACAGGCGGTACAGCAACTCAGTTGGTGTACTGCGATATCGAAGGGCACGAGTTCGAAACCCGGGGAAGGGATGAAGGTAAATTGTCGGTCACCCCGCAAGAGGTAACGGTGTCCTCCTATTAGGTGCCTCCACAATAGAAGGGCCGCCACTTCTGGCCTTAGGAGTGACCAGTGCTGAAGAAAAGGCAAGTGCCCGCCATTTGATTAAAACAAATTTTGCTTCTTTCACATGTTAGATACATAAAGGTGTCATACAGAATAAAATGCATAAAATATGGTCAGAAATGGTACAGTACGCCTTTGTTATTAGAAGAAAAGAACCTTTGATGCTTTGTAACTACATTTTCTTGCTTTTACTCTTTGGAAGAACCCATATAGCGACTCCCAAGTTGTAATAGGCGCTATTATAGTTTGATGTAGAACTTTTTAGTACAGAGATCCTATTCCCAAATTTATCCTCACATACTTTAGACGTTTTCAGTTACTTCTGAAGCTTTTTCCTCTTAGCCGAACAATATGTTGAAGGCCTGAGAAATTATTATCTATGGTGATTCCTAGGACTTTAATCTGGGGCACAATTTTGATGTTTTTTCTTTGAGTTATAAAAATAGGCTTTCTTGACACTGTTTGATCCGGGTTATATATACACTGCTGGTCACCCAAATTGCAACACCAAGAAAAAGAAGAGATATCACAACAAAATTTATTTAGTAGATAACATGTTGTCAAATGATTAAATTTATAGACTTCTGTGAAATGTGGTTCCTCCCAGAATCAGTAGCCAGAGTAGCCGCAATTGTTGGAGATCACCGCTACCACACGCCTCGGCATTGATTCAAAGAGACTTTGTTGTGTTCTTGGGGTACAGTATACCAAGCAGCTTCCACACGTTGCCAAAGTTGATCTGGTGTGGCAGCTTGGGATGTAATCTGGGTCAATCGTTCAGCAACCATGGACCACACGCTTTCTGTTGGCGAAAGATCCGGACAGCGAGCCGGCCAGGCAAGCAATTCAATCTGGCGATTGACGAAGAATCCTTGGACAATGCGTGCCAAGTGTGGTCGCGCATTATCCTGTTGACATATGGTTGTGGGCAAGCCCTGAAGGTAAGGAAGGACTACTGGCTCCAACACATCGGAGATGTAGCGCTGGCTGTAAAAAGTACCGGCAATGCGTACTAGAGGAGTGCGAAAGTGATATGCAATACCGCCCCATACCATAATACCCGGTGCAGGACCAGTGTGGCGGTGCATAACGCAGCTGTTCAGCATTCTGTCTCCACGGTGTCTTCAGACTCGAATCCGACCATCGTGGTGTTGCAGACAGAAGCGTGACCGTCAGTAAAGACAGTTTCATTCCATGCTGCCGTCCGCATCCTTCTTTCATCGCGCCATTGGCGGCAGAGAGTCTGTGGTTCTGCGTCAAGGGTAGGCGAAGCAATGGACGTCTTGCGGACAGATCACTCTACTGTGAACGGCGTCGAATGGTACGTGCAGACACTGGATGATGCGTTACAGACTAAATGTGCTGTGCTATGGTTCGTGATGTGACTGAGCGATCCGTCACTGTCATGCGCACGATGTTCCTGTGATCACGTGAAGTGGTGCACTGAGGTGGATGCTATCGAACACGTCGGTCCGTCGTACCCTTCTGCATCCAACGGTGACATATCCGTATTACAGTTGTTTGGTTTCGTTCAACACGACTACCGATTTCCCTGAAAGATAATCCACACTCTCGGTAGGCCACTATCCTTCCTCTGTCGAACTCGGATACTTGATCAAACGGTGATCGCTGTTTACTACGAGGCATAATGGATCGTTTTTTTGAAAAACGCATAAGAAAAACATAATTGCCGAACTTGAAATCGTCGAAAACTTCAAGCCTTAAATAGCGCTTTGAAGTGGCGCCACAGGCGCGCGTGATGTGCGTCTGCGCTGAAATTCTAATCATTTGCATATCTCACCTCCGCTAACGCATGTTGTAAATTTCATGTTATTTGCATGTGTCCTTCAGGGTGTTGCATTTACGGTGGCCAGCAGTGTAGTTGTAGTTCTTGATTTTTTTCTCAATACTGTTAGTTTTTGTTTTGCGTATAGGTCGTAGAATGGTTGGAGGGATATTTGGTATTTTCTTGCAAAATATCTCTTGATCTTCCCTTGAGCTGCATCATCTACAAATGTATACCATTTGCGTACAGAGAGGGAATGATGAATTGTTAATTCATTGAATGCTGTGTTATAGAGGTCGGTGGTCAATCAAGAACCTTTCGGACATCATCTAGACTGTGATCTTTCTGTTATAACATTATTGTGAGTAATTAAACACTTTCTATTTATAAAATAATTAGTCATTGATTGGAATAAACTCTTGGGCATTCTGCATTTCGTAGATATTCTAAAACCGTCGTCCACTACAAGTAGTCGAATATACTTTAAACGTGAATGCATGCTGTTGCTAAATGTTTAGATAATACTTTATTCTGCAAACGGGCTGACTGCATGGACGTTTCTGCGGTTTTCTCCGTGTGTAATGTGAATACAAGGCAGCATATCTTAAATTTGCCCGTCAGTAGCGGAGTGGTCAAAACCGATACTCACGATACTGGGATTCTGTTGAGGGCTCGATTCTAGGCAAATATCCTGATTGCATGACTGGCTTTGTGATTTTCTCCATGCGTCGCATGAATGCGAGCCAATTTGGTTCAGAGAGTTCTTCACGGAGGCACCTGTAACCCTAGGCTTTGCGTGCTTCGCCATATTTAATTAAACTAAATAAACATTCCTTCATGAGATGCAGTATTAAACTCAGCCATCCCTGTAATCATATCTGATGATGTCAAACTGGGGAAAAGGATGAGCTTTTGTTCTGCTAAGACTTTCTTCCGTGAACTTCTTCAAGGAATTTAGTACTTCAGTTACATAGACTATAACTATTCGGATTGATATTATCCATAACTCTAATTATTCGGACTCCATATATCCGATGTTCCAATTATGTGGATACATGTTCTTCTTCCTAGTCCCAGTAAATTAATTTCACTGCCAGTTTAATTTTTTGGCTCGTCAAAATAGCATAAAAAGATAATGCAATACAATACATAGTGATTAAAATACACTCTTAGACAAAAAAAAAACACGCCAAGAAGGAGTTATCCGAATGGGACGAAAATAACTATAAGTGATGTATATGTAAAGAAAAACAAATGATTACAGTTTGAGAAAAATTGAATGATTTATTGAAGTGATAGAGCTTCACAAAGTGGAAAAGTCAGTAACGCGTTTGCCCACCTCTGGCCCTTATGCAAGCAGTTATTCGTATTCGCATCGATTGATAGAGGTTGCGGATGTCCTCATGACTGATATCGTGCCAAATTCTGTCCAACTGGCGTGTTAGATCGTCAACATCACGAGCTGGTTGGAGGGCCCTGACGATAATGCTCCAAACGGGCTCAATAGGAGAGAGATCCGGTGATTTGCTGGCCAAGGTAATGTTCGGCAAGCACTAAGGCAAGCAGTAGAAACATGTACAGTGTGTGGCTGGGCATTATCTTGCTGAAATTTAAGCCCAGGGTGGCGTGACATGAAGGGAAACACAACGGGCCTCAAAACTTCGTCGAAGTACCGCTGCGCTGTAAGGTTGCGACGGATGACAACCAAAGAGGTCCTATTATGAAATGAAATGGAACCCCAGATCATCACTACTTGTTGTCGGCCTGTCTGCCGGAAGACAGTCAGGATAGTATCACACAGCTGTCCGGGCCGTGTCCAGACTCACCTTCGTTAGGTATCGGAACTCAGTTCAAAGCGGGACTCATCCTGAAGACTATGACTATTCTACTGCAGTCAGTCACATTCCAGTGCGAATGAGCCCGACACCACTGCAAACGGGCTTGACGTTGTACAGAGGTCAATGGTAGTCGGCTCAAGGGGCGCCGTGACCTCAACTCCCTTGCGGTCACTGAAGCACTAGTTGCACGTACAGTCGATGATAACGATGCAATTGCGGCTGTGAGCGCCGCTCTGACGATTGCTCGGTCTTCACGTTCTGTCGTTTCTCTAGGCTAACAGCTTCCTTCTTGACGCTGTGCGCGGCCATGGTTCACTCATTCCTGCCAACATCGTCTAATAGTGGCATCGCTTCTGCTAAAATGTCGAGCTATTCGCCGATAAGACCAATCGGCTTCTTTGAGCCCAGCTACACGACCTCTCTCAAATTCTGACATCTGCGCATATCGTTCGCGCACCTGTATGCGAGGCATAGTTACTATCTACCGGAGTACACGGAATGACATTCGTGAAGAATTTATGACTTGGATTCCTAATTTCTCCTCTTAAATATCCCACCAGTTGCGCAGATCAGATGCGCTGTAGCGACAACCGTTCATTCATTGGCAGCCAAAATGTAAAATTTTACATTTTCCGTTGAAACCTGTATGCATATCAATTTGTGTCCAATTTGCTTTATATCTTCTTGGTGCGTCGCTTGTTTTTTCTAAGAGTGTATATTGAATTAGTTTACTTGGTATGTCACATGGAAATTGACCTGTTAATTTTGTTAGAAATATTAAGCTTCCGGATAGCTGAAATCCGAATAATTATAGTCGCGCTATATCCAGAGCTGGGATAATTAGAATTCTAGATATCAGAATTCCAGATAATACTGTTTTCTGGGATCTATATATTGGAACTCTAAGTATCAACAACCTAGATTGCAGTAGTTTTACATTTAAGGCATTCCGAATTCCAGTTATCAAAATTTATTTTCGAAATTTGTTTTCTCTACTTCCTACCTCAAGTAAAATAAATCTCCTCGTTATAGGTTAAATGAAACATTTGGATAAAATTTAAACGACCATTTACAAAGTACATAATTACACGACAACATTTTTTAATAATTGCGGTTATGTTGTAAGTGTTCAATAAAGTCATCGCTGGACATATTATAGATCAAGTGCAATTCAGGTAGCATCACACTGAAATAAATTTAAACTAGAGGTGATCCTGGAGAGCGCTGATCACCAATGATCTACGAATTAAGGGTCATTATTGTTTAAATCATAGATCAACAGTGCATTGCAATGCAAGCAGTGTATAAAAAATTTATATAGGCAATTAAAAACTTCAAAACAATTAAATTCCGTGGAGAACAGACACTATGACTATGAAGCAGTCATCCTGAATCTCTATATATTATAAATGACTTCGATACCTTGCAGTAACCGGCTATTAAAAATGCACTGAAGAACGTAAGATACCCAGCACACATATGTCAAGCTTTCACCTGTTACCTCTCGAACTGCTTCAGATCGTCGTGCAAAACAGCTTCATCAAACAACAAAATGAGACACAGGAATGTTCACGAGTACCATATACCCTTTATAATTTGTAGGATCTCACCTTCGATATCTAACTGTAATTGACCTGAACATACGCAAATCAGAGCATACGCTGATAATGACAGTTTTAGAGTCCGAGGAAAGATACACAGAACACAGACCTATATACAATTTTTTGATCACTGCAGTTCCTTGAAAATCATTGTCTAGAAGGGCATATTATTATTCAAAGCTGCATCTTCCCTGGAAACATCATCAACAGATGTAATGTCATAGCCATTAAAAACTTCTAAGCCACTGCGTTTCACCGTGAGATCAAGGACTAACTTGGATTCGCCACGTTAAAGAGTTTAAATAATATATCAGCGCACATTGCACGAAAGCTCAGAAAATTTCAAGGACACAACTGAGATTAAATTTGTATATTTAAAAGACTCTCTGCTCAACTATGATTGAATTGTTGGTCACATTCGCGGTTTCAGTCTAGGCACAACCCATCAGTGGCCGCAAAAGTTGCAGAACACTGGTAGTTGGACCTAGGATCAAATCCCAGTGAACGGGTTTTATGCATGGGCGTTTTCATGTTTTTTCCCTTGCGTGACGTGGATATGAGCCAGTTTCCCTTAGAAAGTCCATCCATTTTCTTAGCCAGAAAACGTTGTGTGTGATTAATGTACACCAATCTTAAATACTTTTGTCACAAAAGATGCAAAGGAGGAAAGTAAAACATCTTCTTCACGTTTACCGCACATTCGCGCTAATCATGACAACGGCATTTTGCTCAGATGCCTCTAGATCGTTTACTGTTACAGCAGTTAGAACACCACTGCATAATTCCAAGAAACAAGGCAGTCATCCAATCCGTATTTCATTTTCGTATTCCCACAAGCTTCTTCGACCAGTGAAGTAATCCAAATAACTATGGAATGCCAGTAACAACGCTACATGCTCACCCACCACTTAGAGAGCATACAACTGTACATGATTGTTAACCAAAGCAATTCTCAATTGCATGTTCAGATGGTTTACGCATGGTCGTCAAAGCAGGCAGTATATTAATTCTTGAGCATGGAGAAGAAGACTTACATCGATTGTACAGCGACTGAGAGATAAGAACGAAGTATTTCGCACAGAAGCAGTAACTCTTTCCAATGCGTTCCAATAAATAACTGAGCAAAATCTACAGAACAATAACTTCTACACAGACAGCATGTTAATACTTCTGTCAGTCTTAGCCGTCATCAAACAGCCCCAATTGCTACGCATATGCAGAGAGATTTTTGAAAACATTAACGTCATGACATCACGTCGTTTTGGGTAAAAGCCCACTCTGAGGTTAATGGCAAACAGGCTGCTGACAGACCACACAAAGAGGAAACATTAACAAGTGCACCTCCAACTAACAATTAGGCCGATCTCATACAGGAGGAAAACACCTTAAAATCAAAGCAAAACTAAATGACAAACATGAATATAAAAAAGTCACTGTACGTACTACTACAACTGAGAAGAAGACAAACTCAACATTCTTTTCCCGTGATTAACAGGATTCAAAACAGGACATGTTTTTTTTTCGGAGTACATCAACAGGTATGTCGTCAGCAGTATTGAGTTCTGCGTCTATAGAGAAATCGATGTGTTATAATTCCCTGCACTAACACATAAGTCTACAGCAAATTAATAATAAAATTTACCCGAGTTGATGATGAAACGTAATAGAAAATGCGCTGTGGTGGCAATTATAATCCTGTTTGTCAACAAACTGGTGGAAAATGACGCTGATCTTCCCCTCTTTGCTTAACATTCTCAAATAGGAGCAGTACCCAGAGCCTGGACTTAATATTTACAAAGTTTGTTACCAAAATTATAACTTTCTGTTCTATTGTAATTGGAACAATCTATGTTTAACAAAATGTATAGAATTTGTAAAATATGTATTTTGTAAAATGCATTTTTGCAAAGTGGTGTATTTGTAAAATATAATTTTGTAAGATGCGAGTCTGTTAAGATTTACAAAATTCATCATAAAGAATTTTCTCCCTTTTTCCACATACCTTAATCTTAACACGTAATTTTCCCACATACCTTTCCACTTACCTTGGTGTAATCAGAAGAATACTCAACGTGCATTCAAGGGTTCGAATCACGGCGGAGGTCACGAGACATATTTTATGGCTCTTGTTTCAAAAAAATCTGACTCTACAGTATTTTCTAAAACATTTTTCATATTATTGGAAATAATTTACGGAGCCACAGCCGAAATAATATCTTGCAAGGTAATATTTATAAGATGTTTTCTCCCGCCGGCCCGCGTGCTTTTGTATAACTGGAAGCAGGTCTGGTTAACATCGGTAGGTTCTTAATGCGAATCCCGGTGACCCCGTAGCTAATTTTTCATGTTTCCTCCTCTGAAAAGTCTAATCATTTGCAATGTCATATAACTTTTAATATAATATTATGTGACCCTGCAATGCATGTAAATTAATTTAGCTGAATTTTTGAATCAAATAGTCGGTTTAGATCCGCCCATGGCAGAAGCTCCATTGGTAAAACGATGGAGTCTTCCTCCTCTCTGCAAACCTGAGCTGCTAATTTACATTAAAAATGCATATAATACTCACGTTGTGTTTGGAATTAAACTGGCAGAAAGAATAGAAAGATAATGACATTTTCCATTGGTTTAAGTTTATTAAACGCAAACGTAAGTGAAACATTCAGGCAAATTCATGCTTAGCAAGCCTCTCAAATAATTAGAAATAGTTCCTTTTGCTTTCCAAACTAAAAGAAAAAATTAAAAAAACAGTAAAAATTATTGTTTGTATTTTTCTTTGATTACTTTCTCTTAGCACGTGAAAGTTAAGTTTGCTTCTTGAATTGGAGAAATTCGCATGTTTTTTCTGAGTTCTAGCAAACCTAAGAAATTATTTTAAAGAAGTTAAAAAAACTTGAAAGGTTTTTTAAGCGCCGATGTTATGCTAATTAAACATTCAGTGCTACTTTAGTAAAAACAAATCTTTAAAAAAAAAGGAAAATTAGTGTTTTTAAAAATGAAGGAAAAAACGCACATCGCGTCTTGCCTTTGGGTTCTCATTTATCACGTGTTTCTTTCCCACGTTGAAGTTTTCTTTTTTTAAATCACCAATGAATTTTCATTGCATGGAAAAAATAAGCACTCTATTAGGATATATATATATATTAAATGTGCAGAAAAAATGTTGCAAAAATCTGTGCAGCAAAGTGGAAATACACGACAGATGTCCAAGACATTTAACTCGAAGTAATACAGAAAATTTCTGCTAAAATAAATCCGATGAACGTTTTCTAAGAACAAAATTATTTTTGATCATATTTTTTTGGAAAAAGGAATTTGTTTCATGAGATGCTTCATATTTCACCATCTGCTTTGAAGTAAATATGTTGATGAAATCACATAAACGATTAGGAATTAAAATCCATTTTTTATGTAGATTAGACATATCTAAAAGGAGTTACAATCACAGTTACATTGTGTTATAAAAGTAATATTGTAATTCATCAAAATATTTGCGTTTATAGTTGTGGTTTCTTCACAGATCTTTCATATGGATCATGTATTTATAATGTATTAATGTGTTTTGCTATTTATCACATTTATACGTTAAGCTTATGTTTATTATACAGCATGTTTTACAATATTCATGTTGTGATCATGTGCTTCATGTGTAAGAGTTTGTAACGTTCTACTGTGTATCTGTTGCTCAGAATCTGGAGAAATAGTGATTGCACAGAAGAAGGGTTAAAACTACCCTTTATTAAACTCTTTAAATTATTTACAATGCGTCAACTTGACGCTAACATGCTACGCCTCTGCTTGGGTGGTAATTGAAGCAGTAGAATCCAACACAAAATTGGATATATTCACAAGTAGTAGAATTAAACTACAGGGTTCAATTAATACTGTATCCTACAGCTCGTAGATGAGTCTAGTGGCAGCAAGATAATATCTGTAAAGCCACGTCTAAGCAGCAATAACTGCTAAGCCGAAGCTTGCGTACAACCACGCACAGAGATTTCTCAGACTCTCTCTCAGTTTCCCTACTAGAACATCGATATTTAAGCTTTTTCTCCCACTGGTAGAATTTGCCTTCCTTACGTGCGCTACCAAATTTAAATATTCTGGCATTGACAATTAGGGGAATGAAGGCTTCTAGGAAAGTAACTTAAAATTAAATTTCACTGGTTATTTAAAATAAGTATAAATCCCTACATTTGTCCATGCCAGAATATAAGAGATTTGGATAAAGGTCCTTAAAGACCTGTTACAAACTGATAAATTCTACAACTAACAAGACCTGGACGACGTTTACATTGAAATTTAAAATTTTAAATTATAACAGAAAGATCTTTTTACATCATAGTTCTGTTGTGCTTTCTTCGTCGTCTTTCAACTGGCCTTCAGTCATCTCCTTCCAGTCATCTGGAAGGAATACTTATGAATACATGATTCTAACAATAAATAGCACTTTAACTTCACACTACAATCTTTTATTAAGTTTATTAAGCTTTTTGCATTTAGCGTAGCTTTTTCAGGTTTTCCGCACATTATAGTGCTTCCTGCATTCACAATTATTAAATTACATTTATTCTTAACTTTTAAACTTTAATCCCCTTTTGGCTCTCCACAATGTGTGGGGTGAAAACGCAAGTGTAAATTGTTATAGTGGACAAATCTCCACCTAAATGCACATCGACTTGTTAACACATAACAACCTTCTTAGACACACCCTAAATTCATTTCTAAATTCTCCATGAGCTAATAAACATGAAAATTAACTAGGGTGTCGGGGGAGAGCTCTGCAAAGCACATGCATACCAGATAGTTTCTACATTCATCTTAAACGCATGCAAGCTTTTTTTCAAAATCGCATGATTTGATTTAGCTAAAATTTCTTTTGATCGAACTCAATTGACTACATTAAACTTTAAACGCATTAACTTTTACATTTTGAATTTTTAGCACTAAATGCATATTATATATGCTCTTTTGAGCTTTAAACCTTCATTAAAAGTATCATTTACTTTAATACAACAGATATTTTAACATTTTACAAACAAATACTTTTAAGACAAGAGAGAATAAAATGAAAATTTTACTTGAATGAATCCTTTTCTTATCTAAAAGTGCTAACCTAAAACAAATTTTCATTAACAAGTACTAATGCGAAGCTGCTTGTATTAGGCCAGATCTTTTGGAGCGTTAACATATTCTTTCGACAAACAAAACCGAACTCCTAGTTCTTTACATTAACATAACATTTCTACAATACACTATATTTTGTGCTTTCGCCAAATAAAGCTGCAATAACTTTAATCCTCAATCCAGGCAATAGCTTTTATCATGTAACTTCGTATTTGAAACATTTTCATGCAACTTTACATAACAGAAAAGATCTATAGAAAAAATTCCCTTATCTCTGTTTTTTGAAGCTTGGTATTCAGCCTTTCTTTTGTTGCAGAATTGTGCCCAAGTTATTCATTTCATTTTCATAGTCGGAATCTGCATCAATGATATTTTTTCAACTTTTAACAAACTCCAAAATGTCTTTGCCAGCCATAATTGGGACCGTCATCATCTACTGCTATAAATCTTCCAGTGATGCAGTAGGACAGTCCAATAATACAGAAACTTTCTCAAACATTTTATAAAGTGTCGGCTCAAATTCAACGTCCTCCTTCTCCTTTTCTTTTGGCTTGAATTAAACCCACCGATTTTGACACACACTGCGATGTACTCGTCACCGAATTCCAAAGCCAACAGATGAGAGGTGAAATGATTTTCTGTGGTGTTTGTAGGAGTGAAGGGTGAAAGTAGCTTAAATAAACAAAATTTGCTATGTAACAGACTATTCCGAAGGTATTTCAAGACCAAATTAGCCTTCTTTCTACGAAACATGTGAAACAACCTCTCTTTGATTTCACATCCCTCTTACAAAGCGCCTGCGCGGCTGGTGTTTTTTGTATTTTGTTCATATCCAGAAGGAAAATCATTTCATGTTAAAAAGAAAAAAAAATGCATGAAAGTGCACAGTAGTTTGTCGGGACCGTTGTATTATTTCGTGTTAAGCGTTTTCGCATTAAACGTATTTTACCGTA
>KK121374.1:10787-39954 GCA_000611955.2 Stegodyphus mimosarum | reverse complement strand
ATATATACTGATATATATATACATATATGCTTTATAATAATAGATGGATGTATTTTTATAAAGAATTATCAGGTGTGCATTTAAAACACATGTAAATAATTAAAGTTTCTTATAACAGAAGCATAAGTTATATATAAGGAAAATTATTATTCGTTGCAAATATATTACGCTTATAATACAACAGTTTGTGTCCATATTTGATATTTACCATGGATGAGAATGCTTTTTCCTATTAGGAGAAACACAAAGTTCCTTATCTTTCCAGTTCCGAATCGCACAAAACACCATCTCGGATATAACTGTAAAGTCTAAGCTATTTCTTTTTTTTGCAGCCGCCTTTTTTTAAAGGTTCCAGGTACTACGAAACAGTGGTTGGAAATAGAGAGAAACTTTTACAAATTGTGGAATTTCCCGATGTGCGTCGGAGCAATGGATGGACAGCATGTCAAAATAAGTCCCACCACCTAAATCTGTATCACTGTATTATAATTAGAAAGGGGATTTCAGTATTGTTCTACTAGCACTCGTGGATGCAGATTTGAAATTTTTGTATGCTGACATCGGGGCAAATGGGAGGGCTAAAGACGGTGGTGTTTGGGCAAAGAGCATGCTAAAAAGAGCATGCTAAACCTTAAATATTCCTGAGGCAGATCAATTAACTTACAGTAAAGTATCACATGCAATTGTTGCTGATGATGCATTTCCTCATTGTCCAAATATATTGAAACCTTACCCTGGGCAAAAATTAAATCACCATAAAAGAATTTTTAAATACCGTTTATCAAGAGCCAGAAGAGTATCTGAAAATGCCTTTGGTATTCTGGCTGCAAGATTTCAGCTGTACAAGTCGAACATACTATCTTCCCCTCAAAATGCCAAACATTTTGTAATGACTACTTGCTGTTTACACATTTTTTTAAGATCCGTATCCTAAGCTCTTTGTACTCCCAAGTACAGTATAGATGAAGAGGATGTGGCTCAGAAATGTTTGAACCTTGGTGACTGGCATAATGCACAAAATGCACTTGCTTCACTTCCATCAGTGAGTCACCGAGGAACTCAACAAGCCAAGTACATACAAAACCTATTTTGTAACTATTTTAATACTGTTGGCTCAGTACCTTGGCAGAATGACATGTGCCTACTACACTAATTATTACTTTTAAATTGTATGTTTTTTTACTCTGATTCTTTGTGATGGGCAATTTCAGATTTTAACACTGTAAATAGTTATTTTTGTATCCATATATTTATTTAATAACTTTTATGTACATATGTTATTTACTGATATTTGTTTTGTGATCAGTCAAAAATTTTATTTCATCCCCAAAATGTTAAATATTTCGTAAAGACTACTGCTAAATTTTTTGTTAAAATTTTGTAAATAATTAGAAATCCAAAAGTTGTGAGTAAATGGTTGTATTTTAATGACTGACCAAATGCACAAAATGCACTTCAATAATGAATCTATATTTCCATGTGCAATGTCAACTGTTGCTGACTTTTCTCCAGGTGCGTTTCCATAAATGCATCCATTCCCTGCAGTATGCTTTGCCGTTACCAAATAATCTAGTTAGATCTAATCAATATGAACGAAATACAAATGAGTTCTATTACCTTTCTGCCCTTTTGTAAATTTCATACTTTATCCAAATAGCAGAATATCCTGAATTTTTATAACTTCTTTTTGAGAGTTTGTTTCATCCTAAAGCGAATACTTAAAATGTGTAAAACAAAAAATTATTTTCAGTTATATAACCAGTTAAGATTAATGAGTTACCTAAAATTAGATTCTGTTTATCATAAAAATATTCCAAAAGCATTATTATACTGTTACATTATACTAATATTCATGCTAAAAATGAAACCTAGTAAAATAAATAACTCTGAAAGGTCATTTTCTTTACTAAGTCATTTCCTATATAGTAAATAACAATATTTATATAAAAATATAAAATTAATGCTAACAGAATGTGAGACTGAACAAGAGTTCATTTTTTTCTGTTAATTGAACTAAAAATATCTAATTGAAATGTCTTTCAAATATCATTAGTGAATATAAATATTTTATATTTCTCAAAATAAAAACATGAAATGCAATAAAATTTCTCATTGGACTCACATTTTTCCATTAATGTAATGTGTATTAA
Source organism: Stegodyphus mimosarum (assembly GCA_000611955.2). NCBI lineage: Eukaryota > Metazoa > Arthropoda > Arachnida > Araneae > Eresidae > Stegodyphus > Stegodyphus mimosarum. Next base: position 37,804 of record KK121374.1, on the reverse strand, counting down.
AATTATGTTTAAATAAAATAATGTTTAAATAAACCATTTAAATATTTATTATGTGCAAAATAAATTAACATAACAGCATAAATCAGATAGAAATAGAAGCCAATTCTATTTTAAAAAGTAAAAACCATATTTTAAATTACACAAAAAGAAAGATGAAAAACTCAACTATGAAAAGTTTGCTTCAAAAATAATATTTTGTACGCGTCTTTTAACCTCTTCTCTTTTCCGCAAATCGGAAATGTCTACAAGGGAGGCAGTGGCGCATTTGCCAAGCAAGACCTCATTGCTATTTTCTGCTTCCTGCACTTTTCACTGCTTCTGCTGCACTTTTCTCTAGATCACTGTCCTCCCTTTTCTGTTTCTTACTTTGATGCGACTTGATGCTTGTTGGAGGAGTCGGAGAGGGCTGACTCACATTTGGAGCTTCTAGGCTGGAAATGGCATTCTGGCTGATGACAGGAGAGGGCTGCTCTGTACGTTCTTCCTCCTGAAAAGAATATGAAATATTAGTGCACATCTGTTTTTCAAAATCTAACAATATATTCACATAAAAAACTGCTAAAATAATTTAAGGGTGATCCTTGACGCAGGATCTAGCTGTAACAACAAAATGTAGAGCCGTTGGTTAACTAGAAGTTAACTAAAAGGCCATATTTGTCTTGTAATCATGTGTAGTAAACCCCCTTAATATAAACTCGCTTAAGGCGAACACACAGTTAACATGAAAAACAAATTGGGTGCCGGCAAGCGATGTGTATGATCATATTAAGTTTTATTGATTAACACATATTTCGGTGAACACAAGTTACTGTTTTTTGTTTATTGCATTATTAAATTTTATCGTTTAACACAAACTTTCAAAGATTAATTTTTTTTCTTATTTTTTCTTATTTTTTCTCTGGAATAGCTGCATTCAGAAATGTTCCGTCCCGTTTCATAGAAAACCTCTTACGACACTGGGCAGGTACGTATGCAGCCCATAACACACATTATCTGAACTTAACGATTGTAAAAGACCACTTTTTACCATATGCAACAAGTCGTCTTCAACCTTTGGATCAAGGCATTACTGAAGTTATGAAGAGGTCTTATTGCAAGCAATTTGCGAGAGTTGGATTTTGTGCATTCGAAAAGAAGACAGAAATGCAAAAGTGAAGTCTGCTTGATGCAGACAAAGCTATCGATGTGCCCTTAAAATCCATATCATCACAATGCATGCAGAACTGTTTCAGCAGAGCTTGGACTCATAAAGACGAATATCCTGTTGACGAATTAAATGATGACAATGATACTACTTCACTTGAAAAAATGGAATAATCTACAAGACATTGAAAACCTCAGTGTTAGTTTTGAGGAGTTTGTTAGTGCGGATGACAATGTTGCTGTGTGTGCTTCAGCGGAATTCACAAGCAATTGTGTCTCAGGTACAAGAAATATCAGAAGAAAGTGAGAAGGACAAGTACCATTTCACTTACTCGCCAAAAAATGTTACATGCTTTATACACAAAAGATTATTTCGCTGCAACATCCAAATGGACGAAACGTTTGATGGAAACCAAGAGTATAGCTGGAAGTTACCAGGCAGTTTTGTTCTCTTTTGCGACAATGCAATATACAGGAAGTTTTCACTAGAAAATGAACTGCGAGTGCATCCTTTCAAGTTACAGTACAGTAATTAATGCAGTGTAGTGTTTTTCTATGATGAAATGCATAATATATTTTTGCACTAGTGTAACTATATATTGAACATTATTTGTTTCGTAAAAAGTACTTCAAAAATAAAATTTGAGTTCCCAGTTAAAGCGAACCACTTTCAGTTTTTAGCCCCTTGAGTTTTGTTTTCACAACAGTTTACTTTAATATAAAAATTGTCTTTTTACTTGTTATGCATAATACAGCAAAATGGTAAATTATCTCAATCAGAATAACATATACTGTATGTTTACATCACATACAGTGCAAAAACAAGGTTATTGTAGTCGGTGATCTGCCGACTACAATAAGTAAACACATGCAACAATACACACAGTGTATTGTTGCATGTGTTTACGACATGCAACAATACACTGTGTGTGGTGTGCAAAACTTAAGCAACAATGTAAAAATTTAGCAGATAGCCATGAAATTGCAGAAAAGGAGGTCTGGAGATCAGTACAATGAACATAGAAACGTCAGTAGAAACGTCATGCTTATGCAAGTATCAGGAACGAAACGTCAGAGGCGACGTGAGCGTACACAAAACGCGTGATGTAGGCGCGCGCAGCTCAACAGTAGAATAAAAGGAAGGACAGAGACGCAATTCAACATATTCATTCACTGCAAATGCCAGTGAGTCAGTTCGTGAAATATGGCTAGAAGAAATCACCTGGACGAATTCACATGTGGAAGAATGATCGGAAAGCTGGAGGAGGGGCGTACTGTCACCAGTGTAGCTGCAGAGTTCGGAATCAACAAAAGTCTCGTTTCGCGCGCTTGGAAAGCGTTCCATACCACAGGTATAGCTGTTAGAAAGGTTGGTGGTGGCCGCTCGAGGACGGCATCTGCAGGGGATGACCGATATATCGTCCTGCAGGCGAAAAGAGGCCGACAGCAGTCAGCAAGCGCCATTGCTCAGCAACTCTGTACAGCCAGCAACGAGGCGACAAGTGTCGCTGTTTACTATGGCCAGACGCCTTCACAAAGGGGGCCTATTCGCCCGCCGTCCTGAACGCTGCCTCCCGTTGAAAGTTGGCACCCGACGCCACTGTTTACAATGGTGCAGAGAGCACAAAAACTAGACAACTGATCAATGGAGTCGTGTCGTCTTTACGGATGAAAGTCGGTTCAGTACCAGAAGCGATTCTCAACGCGTTTTGATTTGGAGAGAGGTGGGGACCCGGTTTTATCCCAGTAACATCAAGGAAAGACACCGTAACGGGGGTTCTGAAGACATTACTTATGTGTATTTTCTGATATCTGCGTTGAAAAACTGACGGCATTTCCTTGACTAACTGAAAACATTTCCTTGACTAACTTTACGGCTCATAAGTATTGTTCTGTCCAGAAATATAAACAAAGCAACAACAAAAAAAAAATCTGAAAGATTTCAGATTTTAAGTTACGCTCAAAGCGGCTTTTTTTTTCTTTTTCGGATTTTAAATAACATCCAAAGGGGCGATTTAAGAGCAATATCACAAAATAATTTTAAAATGAGCATACTTTTACAGTTTCTGATACACAGTCTCGCACGCTGGAGATAAAAAATGATATTTTCTGTACAATGTTGCCATTGCTTGCTTTGAAATTCTTGAGTTAATTTTTGAGTTAATCAAAACTTCGTTAAAGTTTTACAAAATATGAAATCGACAATAAAACAAATTTCAAATCTGGGCTTCCAGATGTCCATATTCAGGTGGAAACGTTCAATTTTCAAAATTTAATGGTTTACGTACCATTGTTTCATCACAATGCGAGAAACATGTATACATTTATGCAGATTCTTCATTATTTAATTTCTTTAAATATAATACAGGGCGATTATATTTGGTTGCAACAATTTGAAAAGTGAAACAACGCTTTTAGTGAATCAATGCAAAATGCCAAAACAAAATTATTAGTCCTTCTGGGCAAATTTCCCCTTTGAACTAAAAACAAAACCTTCTATGGTGAAATATATCTACTATGATAATATCTGTATGGCTGATATTTACATCCTCACAGCCAGCAGATACTATTCAACAAAATGAAGTTAAAAATAAAACATATGAATGTATGAGTAATCATGTATAAATAAAACATATGAATGTATGAGCAATCATGTATAAATAAAACATATGAATGTATGAGCAATCATGTATAAATAAAACATATGAATGTATGAGCAATCATGTATAAATAAAACATATGAATGTATGAGCAATTATAGACATGTTTAGTATGTGTTTATAGGTCTCGGGATCTAGTCTTAATGTTTATTATATTTTTATAGATCTCGGGATAGAACACTCAGTAATATACCTAAAACACATTAATTGTACCAACTCTTTAAATTAGGAAATGCACATAATGAGTTTGTTTTTGTTTGTTTTATATGATTACGACAAAGCCTAGAGGGTTATCTGCCTAACAGGAGAGATGCCTTTGTAGAGGATTTTTTTAGGAAAAACTGGCTAGTATACAAGTTACAAATGGGAAAAGCCACGAAAACGTCAATGTAGTCAACCCGTTCGCGACATTCTAACCTCACACCGAATTACCAGTGTCCAACGAAGCTTTGATCACTCATAGGCCCGTGAAGATAATGAGAAAGTAAAATTCATTAAGTAAACACAGATAAGTTGTGCACTGTATGTGGGGAAAGTTGTAGCATCTGACTTCAAGAGTATCAGTACTCTTGTATCCGGACAACGTCTGGATACGAGACTAAGGTGTAATGTAAGAACTGCGTAAATAGCGCATCGCTATGTCTGTCTTAGTAGTTAGAAATAAAGGTTAGTGTTAGTGTTGTTAAACTAGTCCGTTTTCATTGCATCCTGCACTTACCTGAACCCACATTGCAAAGACACAACAAAAGTGAAGAATCATCCACTCCTTGGGTCGTTTTTAAGAATTGCACAAACTCGGTATTCATGTACACATCGACTTATTTTCACTTAAAAAAAAAATCTTAGAATTGCAAAAACTCAGCCCTCGGCACTGCGTTGTACGGACTGTATTGCATCGTCTGAGAGACATACAATGTATTAACAATCATACCAACCATGTAATATTTGTTTCTTGTAAATAGGTTTCATTTGTAATTTGCTCCAGGGAGAAAAAATCGCTAATTTTATTAATAATATCAAACATATAGCATCTTTTTTTGCTCTTTAACTTTTGTTTAATAAATAAGCTTTACAAATAAATCAAATTTGTTTTGCTTCTAACTCTTCTTTCACCTGATTTTGCATTATCCTTAATTTATGGACATGAGTGTAGTTGACGGTAGAGAATTTTATTTAAAAACAAAATGAAATTACGTTTTTTATTTTGTTATTAACAGAATAAGAAATCTTTTATAGAAATTTTAACTTTATTTAAATGCTATATATTAAAGATCACTAATATCATTAAGTTTATTTAAAAGCTGCTATTATAGCTTACTAAATATTCATTTAAACATGCCTAAATAATAATGCTTTATATTAAATTTATTTAAAAGCTGCTATTATAGCTTACTAAATATTCATTTAAACATCCGTAAATAATAATACTAATAAAATAAAGAAAAAAATTGATATTTATTTTCTATCTAATGTCTAAAGTTGGGTACCTACAAAACATTTTTCAGGGTCTGTAATAAAAATATATTGACACCTAAATATTAAATTTTCAGTCTGACATTTATTTTAAATAACTCTAGTACATTTAATTAATTACTGAAAAGATACTTAAACTAAAAATAAACAAATTATGGAAACTTCCTAAGTGGGAGAAAACTTAAGAATAGGAAATGACAATTTAATCTCTTTCTTTTATTTATGATATTTTTCTCCAATGCGTAAATAAAAATATATATGTAATTAATTATAAACATCTTGTTTCTTACTGTAGCGTGACACTTGATAGAATTTCGCTTTTGAAAAAGTTTGTAGCCTTGGAGCGAAATTACCAGAAATTATCATCGTAGTCGGGATGACAGCGTGAATGATCATCCATCAATCAGGCTCTTTTCTTATTAATTTTAACTGTGAATAAAGCTGTTCGCATGGAAATACATTCCCAGACAAAGCGATTATTCTTAGTGAAAATTTAGTAACTTAGTATATTTATATTTTGAAAAATACGAATAAAAGTTATTTAAATCTATATCTTCAAATTGTTGAACAAGATTTATATCACACTGTAAATTAATTAGGTCCATTTATAGATTCTCTGGTGATTTATTCTCGTGCGTTTTTAAAGATGATGAAAATATTCTAAACTCATACTTCAAATAACAAAAGGTTTGAAATCTTTGCAACAACTTTATTTGAAACAAGGTCCATCAGCGGCCAAGCGGTAAAGTTGCTAACACTGGTAGTTCGCTCCGAGGTTAGAATTCCGCGAACGGACTGGCTGCAAGAGGGTTTCGTTGTTTTCCTTATACAAAACGTGTATATGAGCCAATTTCTCTTAGAAAGTCATCCACGAATGTATCCTTTCCCTTAGGCAGAAAGCCCACTAGACTTTGCCGTAGTCACATAAACTAAAACCTTTATTTGCAGCAAACAGGCAAGCAGTAATCATGGAAACAATGTGAGTTGGTTTTCGCTTGTCTTAAACTAATATCTACGGACGTAAGAATTTTCCAGTAACTCTACAGTGACTGAGTAAATAAATCAACTGATCACTGCTAGTTCTTTTAGCGTTCTTTTCCCGAGTTCGAACGAGGCGATTCATACATGTTTCGTAATTTTAACCGCGTGTAATGTGAATACTGAATAGTTTTCCTTACGCTATATGCAACAAAAGCAATAAAAAGCAAAGTAAATATTGCCATAGCTAAATGAATGTCATAAACAACTCAAAAGATCTCCTGCAAATGTTTAAAGGAGTACTAAGCAATTAGCAATTTTCGAAAGTTCTCTTAGGATAACTGATTAAAGCAAAGCATGTGATATCTCTCTACTTAAGTCATACCTTGACAGTGAGTATACTTAGAGTAATAATTATTTTAATTTTTCTTAAGTAGTTAAAATTTTAACTGCATATTCTATCTATACTATTAAAATCTGTGAGTGTCTGTTTGTTTGTAGCATTATGTTTGTTTCTGGCCTTCGGAACGGCGGGGAGTTGAGCTTCGACAGACGTACGTCCGGCTTCCGACAATTCATGGGAAGCCATTTCGACCATTTTCTTCTTCGTACGACTTTAATTAGCTGAGCTATTAATTAAATTAATTAATAAATTAAAAATTAATTTTCCCCCTCATTTTTCCGTGTAGTAACAGTCTCGTACGCTGGAGATAAAAATTTGCTTTATTTCGAGAAGTGTTGCCACTACTGGCTTTCAAATCGTAGAGATTGTTAATGAAAAATTTATAAGTTTTACAAAATGGGAAGTAAAAATAGCATTGACAAACATTAAATATAGTATTCCAGAATCAAAAAATTCGTGGAAAGTCATTTCGGCCATTTTCATCTTCGAACGACTTTAATGAGCAGCGATATTAATTAAAAACTCTAAAAACGCAAATTTTCGCTCTCATTTTTCCGAGTGGCAACAGTTTCGCGGGTTAGAGATAGAAATGCTTTATTTCGAAAAGTGTTGCAATTGTTCGATTTCAAGTCGCAGAGTTTGTCAATCGAAAATTTGCAATTTTTGCAAAATCTGAAATAAAATAACATTGGCAAACATTAAACATATTATTATTATTATATAAGGTCATATTCTGGCGTTGAAGAAAGCACACGATTTCATGTAACTCCACTGTACGTCGAAACGTTTCGTTAATATCAGCATTTTAAATAAATAGCTGCTGTTGGCAACATTTTTATTTCAGTTTAGTATAACTGACACTGTATATTGTTACCACATTAATTGAGAAATGTCGACATCGAGAAAATGTCGTTATATTACATTAAATTCACATCATGACATCATGCGTAATAACCACAAGTCAAACGTTTTTGTTTCCTGGTTCGCAATAAGAAATTGTTTACTAGCTGGTTGTTGCTTTGAAAGAATTAAATGATTTCTTTTATACTGAAATGTTTTCATACATTTGCTTTTCAGGAATATACAAAACTTGCAAATATTGCTTTGGCTGCAGCCGTTTCATCTGGTGGGCTTGCCCGCTAGTTTCTTCTTATTTTCGTGCACAATAATTTAGTTATAGCAGGGTTTGGAGCATATATGCGTTAAGCCCAAAGGAGTTTATATTCCGTGGTTTTTATGATGAAATCCGTACCACTGTTGAATGGCAGGCGAAAATGATTTTTGGCTTGCAGCGCTCAACATGGAATTAAGGTTATTCAGAACCTATTGTTACCACAGACTTTGAAATCCCGCATAGGAATAAGTGCAGTTAGTGTTTTAGTTTGTTGTTATAAAATTACAGGTATTTAATCTTGCCATTTAGTAATTCACTTCTGTTCATTGTACTGAGGATATTCGCACATCGTTTAGATGACTTTCATTTATTTACAGAAATTTTTACCTAAACTTTTGTATTACAAATGCGCATTTGATATCCCTTATTCGTCACTGTATTTTTACACCGTAATTTCCAAGACAATATGGTTTGTTTAGTAGCGGAAGAGTTATTTTATCACATTCCTCTTGAACAGCTTTCTAAAGTCCAAGGAGGGTTTGTAGGTTGAGGTCTAGACAGTTCGTTTTTTAAAAGTACAAAAGCGCAAAAATCCGTGGATGATACATCAGAAAATTTTTAGGGATATGAGAGGAAGGGTATGGTTCCGATACTCGTTTCGTGTACCATTTTTCAAGGAAACTAACAGTGGACTTTGACGTGCGCTGCTTGCTTTGTCTGGATGCAGTTCTATTGACTGATCACACTACGGGTAAAGAGAAGGTATTTCCTATTACAAAATTGGGCATTAAATATGTTCCTGATAATATGTAGAGTTAACCCGAACAGTTTTCTGCATTCTCTTAAAATTATGTTTGTAGTTATATCAAAAACCAGCAACGGTCATAAATCCCTTTGAAAAACTTTCTTTAGATTCTTTGAATCATGTTATAAGTTTGTTTCTTCTCTTTAATGATAATAAATGGATCTCTTTCTCTTTCATTGAGGTCGTTTAAATATACGCAAGATTCATCTATTGTGAGAAATGTTTTCCATGTTTTTCCGAATAATTGTTCCTCCTAGGGCATTCTGCAGCGTGTTCTGATTTCGGCGATATGTCCTGGAGAAAGATGATGCAGATTAGGTTTTTTCGCCTTTTTAAGATTCAAATCAGCATTAATCACTTTGTTTAGAGTTGATATTGAGCATTTTAATGATTAGGCAAATGTTCTTTGATTTTGAAGACTTTTATTTTAACATTAAACATTTTACATTAACATTAACATTCTTTTAACATTTTAACCTTTGCAACATTTGATACATTCCGTTTTTTCCACAGAAATACATTTTGAATAATTTTTATATGCCTAAATTTGAAGTTTTTTTCCTTTTTATTGACAATATTATATATCATTGCCTTAGGTACCGAAAACTCAAGGCTTTCAGAGCATTTTGTAATACCTAAATACTAAAAATGTTTTTCGGAAAAAGCACAAACATAGCCTTCCGTCCACTGCTCCTTTAGAAGCGCCATTTTGCATGATAACAAAATTGTCAAACAGCCGACGATAACTCACATTTCCAAAAATATAAGTGGAGTTCAAAAACATTTTCAGGCAGAGAAACTTTGTTATCAAAAAGCAAAATCGTCTAAAAACTGTGTGAACAGCCTCTGTAGAGGCAGTTAGCCTATAAAGAATTTATATCACTAGCAGAGCTCTTTTATTTCATCTTTAGTTTTAACGCCAGTCTACGAAAGGGATTTATTGAAATTAGAAATATTCACAGAAAAGGCTTTTCAAAAATTTGGTGCCTTATATTAAGTTACGGTTACGTTACATTAGTTAAGCTTATGTTACCATGATTTATCTTCCATGCGCCCATTAAAAAATTATCACATCGTGAAGCTTCGCACTATCCCAGACCAGTAACTGCTAACCCATAGGCCATCAAAGATGAAAGGTTTTGGTAATAAATGATAAGTAAGTTTCTAAAGGTACTGCCAGTCTGCAGCTTTATTTTAACACCTTTATTGCTCTGTTCATTACCGATTATTCAAGACGGCCTTACTTTTCGTAGCCTTGTGCATCGAACGTGGTTCAGAGGTTTTTTACTGTTTGAAGCCGTGTAGGTATAATGAAACGCAAAACATCTAAAGAGAGAAGCTATGCCGGGAAAGCAAGAATACAGGGGCAAGTCCATATAGCATTGTGTAAATGTATATATCGGTAATTTGGCGAGAAACCGTCAAAAGTCACCAAACTATTGGCGACATCTACTATTTGGCAATTACCACGACTATTTGGCGACATCTTTGTACGGTCCTTGTATCACCGTAACAAGTATTGTAACTGAATAAATGTAATTGATCACTATGTTAGCTGTAACCATAAGTTTACCCTCATATCGCTCTCTAGTAATTAGGAGAAGCAAAAAGTGCTAAAAATATCTCGGCGGCCGGTTAAAAACTATAACGCCGGAGAAAGCATCTGCTCTCAGTTATTGTCGTTGAGAATTGTTAGTTCAGAGTGAACTGAGATATCCCTGAGTTATGTTCCTCTTTAGATACGCTTTGCTTTGTGTTGTGTTTAACGTTCTTAGTAGTTTGAAGCGAAGCTACAGATTGTACTCTGTGATATTTTGAACGTCTTTACGAGTATTTGTGTAAAATTCCAGAACTGTGAAATATTTGGTAGAATATAATTTTTGTTAAACTATCATACAAACTGTGTCCATTCAATCTATTACGAACACGTACGCACGCAACAATACACATAGAAATATTTGTTTAGTGAAAAAACACTTGCAAGTTTAAAAGTTAAAAAAAGCATTTCTTCAAATATTACTTAGTATTTAAAATTAATCAGTTTATGCATACAAACAAAATTTGTTTATTATTACGGTGACATTTTGTAACCTTCCCCTTCTTCCCTCATTTTTAATAAATGATTGAGACAATTAACAAATAAAAGAACCCAAACGCTAAAATGGATGTGCATTTAAAAGGCTCTCAAATATTTTAAAAGTCTTTTTCTAGCATTTTTTTTTTCATCAGGTGTTTCAAATCTCCTTTTCAGTGTAGTTAAGTTATTAAATTATATTTTCAGCAAAAAATAATCAGTCATTTTATTGATTTGGGGGAAGTTTAAAAAAGTCAATCATGAAATTTTGTGCCACTTAAAACATTTTTAAATGAACAACAACGGTTGCAAAAATAAACGCTAGATGTCTACTTTTGTGGCCGTAGTGTATACTGTAAGATTTTCTGAGTATGAGCTGGTTTTCTGTCACGTCGATACGTAAGTACACCAAGTCTACCCTCAGCTGGGCACGACTGTCAACCATTCACGTCCTCTCATCTCTTTTTGTTTTTCGTTTAGTGGAAACAGACGTTTACCCGCATTCTTCTCATAATCGATAACAGTTCGGTCTAACCTTTTTGTGTGCGTAGATGTTCTAAACTCATATTTCAATCGAAAAATTATTTTTCGGCTACCGCACTGCAAGAATAGTTAAATTCAATGTAAATTGCTGAAGCTTTCAATACTGTCAAAGTTTTGGTTTCATATTAATAAGTAAAGCAAAAGTGTTCTTTATGATTATGAAATGGATTAATATAACCTAATCTAACCTACATATATAAATTGAAGAGTTAATTTCCCTCACTAAAGTCTCTGTGAGTCAAACTCACTTTGTTTTCCAAAAGGAATATTATCGCCAAATTGAAGGACTACCTATGGGTAATCCCCTCAGTTCTGTACTTGCTGACATTTACATGCGCTATTTTGAGGTCAAATTATTTGAAAAACTATCTTTTCGTCCGTAGATTCACTAGGTAGACGACACTTTCGCTCTTTTTGATGGTGATAAGGAAGACTTACCCCAGATTTTATCTATTACGAATTCGATTGACCCAGCCATCTAGGTCACTTTTGACACTGAAACTGATAATACATTTCCTTTTCTTGATATTCTTATAATTCGCAATGGTTCTAATATCAGCGCAACTGTTTACCGTAAACCCTTTTCTGTTTGTTTATCTCCCCATGCTAAGTCATGTCAACCGGCTAAACAAAAAATGGCTTCTTTTTACTACGCTGGTTATCATAAATTAAGGAAAAAATCACAAAAATAGCGATAACTCCCTCACAAATAAGCCAAACAGTGTAAATTTCAATATGTTGCCAAGTAAAAGTAGCTGAGTAAAACTGCAATATGCAAATTAGTGACATTGCACAAGGAATACGTTATCTGCAAGGAGCGTAAAAGTTTATGTTTGAGAGAAAGCCCACATATTTCACTGTGTAAGTCACATCAGAAATCTGAGGTAGCTAATTCGCAACAATGACCTCCAGGCGTCATTTGCCTTCAGAAATACCATCGAGAGTCATTGGGAGACTAGAGGCAGGACAAAGTCAAACAGAAGCGGCTAGATGGTTAAATGTGAGTCCTTCTGTGGTCTGACTTGGTAATTTCAAACCACAGATTCGAGATCTAGGAGGTTCAGCCAAGGACGGCCAACTGCTGCGACGAGCACCTATGACCGGTATTTGACGTTATGTGCACGCAGGAACAGAACCACTACTCCGACTCTTCTTATATCCTGCCTTGTTGCAGCCACCGAAGGATTGGTGTCAACCTCAACTGTGCGTAGAAGGCTTCAAGAAGGTAGTCTGTATGTGAGGCGACCAGCCATTTGCGTGCCGCTCACGTCACGCCGTGGAAGGACCATTTGCAGTGGGCACGACAACATGTCCGCTGGATGCCTGATCAATGGAGAGCTGTTCTCTTTACGGATGAGTCCAAGTTTGTCTAAAAAGCGATAGTAGGCGTTATTTCATATGGAGAGAACCTGGAACCCGTTATCATCCGTTAAACATCCGTGAAAGAGATGCATACGGAAGGGGTAATGTCTGTGTTTGGGGTGGCATCTCTTTGCGTGGACGCACAGACCTCCATGTCTTTCCAAGGGGAACTGGGAATGCTCAGGATTATAGAGATGCATCCTTAATGCTTATGTGCGCCCATATGCCGGAGCAATAAGTGACGCTTTCCTGTTACAGGACGACAACGCAAAACCACACAGGGCTCGCATCGTAGATGATTATCTTCAACAGGAAACAATTATGCGCATGGAGTGGCCAGCTCCATCCCCGGACTTGTATCCTGTCGAGCAAGTTTTTAGATGCTCTAGGGAGACGTCTAGCTGCTCGCAATCCGCTCCCCTCGGACCCTTGCCGCGCTTGCAACTGCTTTGCAAGAGCAATGGCTCTCGCTTCCTATGGAACTGATAGAGCGCATAATTGAAAGCATCACACATCGCTGTATGTGCTGTATTGCTTCTAGAGGCGATCATATTCCATATTGAAAGTACTTTTCCTATAGCAGACTGACACCTTCGATTTGTTCAGTTTATACATGTGCTAATTGCTATAGTACCATAATTGTCTGGTAATTTCTTCTTATGTTATATGATACCTTGCTATGTTAAGTATATTGTGGGTAAGTTTCATAAAATTCTACATGGAACGTTCTCAGTAATCGTGATTTTTGTGGTTTTTACTTAATTTATGATAAACCAGTATATTATGTATTTCGAGCTCTCAAAGTTTGTTCCTTAGAATCTCTTCTTGCTAAGGAACTCAATTATTTAAGATCTGTTGCCCTTGACCGAGGATTTTCTCCCGTAATCATTGATAAAGCTGTTCGAAAGTTCTCACTGTGCCATTTAAGAACACATTCTGATGTCATTTATCCTTCTATCAGTTATAAAATTGCACGGATTTTACACAAGTTTAATTTTCAAGTTGTTTTCCTGCTTATAAATAAAATCCGAGGTTCGGTTCTTAAAGATTCTATTTCTGACTTTAATTCTTGTGGAATTTGCAGCATATCGTATCAGTGTGGCATAAGTTATATTGGCCAAACGAAAAGAGCATTAAAGTGAACGAAAAGAACATGAATATTACGTCCGAAAAGGCGAAATTAAGAAATCTTCAATAGCTAATCACAGCTGGAAATTCAATCACAATTTTGATTTTGGTAAATTATCCAGAAAGCTGGTTCTATTAGGGAATTAGATTTTCTTGAAACGTTTCACATTCACAAAAACTTATCCTGGTTAGTCAATGACTTCAATCCAATCTTGCCTAACGCCTTCAAAATTCTACTAACTTAACCTTTCATTTTTCTTTGCTATTTCTGCCGACAGATTACGCTATCGGCTCTTCCACTGGTCGCCTGTGGGTTATAAATATGATCGACATTCGCTTTCCCGCTTTTGCAGAATTTTTTGCTCCTGATGAAGGGGGACCCTCTTTGCCCTCGAAATCGATTGGCATTTTACAAAATTTACACCGAATACAAGATTGTCGATTTGCCCGTTTCATTAACCTAATCTTGTCTTGTCTTCTAAGTCTTGAAGCTGCTAAAAATTCCGTATTTTTCCCTTCTTTCTGTTCTAAAATTTCAATTTTTTAATTTTTTTGGAAAAGTGCAGGCTAATGTAAAAAAAAGCAGTTTCAAGTCTGTGAGTTGACTTGATTAAAAATTTCAAGACCAACAGTGTTTAAGAGAAATTTAAAAATACACAATTATTCTGTCCACATAGCAATTACCTTAACTCAGCAAGGATTGTAATATAAAGGAATTTAGACTGTTTTGCTTTCCGAGAAAGATCTTTTGTTCGTTGCTATGACAATAAATCAATAAAAAAGCTGTTACTTTTTACATTTGAAATAAATGGAATTGATGCAATGATTCGTGAAATGCAAAACATAGAGCTGCATTTAACTGCTGAATCCAATAGTTTGAGAAAAAGAGCCAAGTTCAGAAGGGAAATTTTGATATTCTTTTCTCTGAGGAGTAGAAAGCGGAAGCAATTTGTATAGTACCTAGTAATAGTTTTCAGAAAATTTCCAAAATATTTTAGTACTTAGTAATCAGTTAATGATAATAATAAGATTAAATAAAATCTGAAAGCTTTCACATTTCATAGTACGCCCAACTGGGCGTTTTTTAACATTTTCTGTGTTACCTTTATTTATTAAGCATCATATTCTTCGCACTGAAACCGTAAAATTCAAATCAACAGCAATATCATGAAATAATTTAAAAAGAGCATATTCTTAGAATTTCCGGTACACAGGTTCTCTCGCTGGAGATAAAATTGTTCTTTTTTCCCGTACAGTGTTGCCTTTCCTCGCTTTGAAATCGTTGATTTTGCTAATCAAAAATTAATTACAGTGTTACAAAACATGAAATAGATAGGTTAGGTTAGGTATAAGTGTAGGGGGACACCTATTATTTACCCTGAGTAAGTAGTTATAGGCCCTTTACGTTATCTAGCCAGATTAGCAATGTCTTCCTGCGACTCACGGTATCGTTACCGTTCTGGTGTAGAGGTGCTTTTGTTGTCCGGAGCAAGCGATATCGCAAGCTCTGCCATTGCTGGCATTGTCACCGTCTTATTTTCATGCCTACTTTGGCTGTTGGAGTGATTAAATGCATGTTCATTATACCTAGTCGTTCATTGTTTATAGATACGATCCACGTGTTTAGCTTCCTTGCACACTTTGGTTGTTGATGAGCGCATTGAATTTTTGGAATAATTGTGAATTAACTCATATAAATTCGTTGACTAGCTGGTGTGTTTAAGTGCTTCTTACCATTTATATGCCGATTTGAACTGTTTTGAAATGTTTTCGTTATTTGCTGTGTCAGCTAAGGATTCGAACAATAGTCATTGGACGCTATTCTTTACTGAATGATTGGGGGGTCACTGTGTGTTGCACAGTTCTAGACCCTTTGATGCCCGAGTGTCCATTATTTGGGGTATGCGCTTTCTCATATGGTTATTATTGAGTGTGCATCTGAGGTACGGATTCACATCTTGGTCTAGTCTTGGTCTTGTCAGGTGCAGATTTGCTGTTATGGTGCATGTGAATAGATAATGCTCTGGATCTTCCCTCTGCCCACATGCACAAAGATCTGAAAGTGAGATATTCCTCTTGTAGAAGTATGTGAGGAGGCCGTGGCCTGAGATCAACCATGTTATTTGTCTACTTATGACGTTTGGAGTAGAGTATATTCTTGGATACAGGTCGTATGTGCCCCTGCCCTGTTCAGTGGTGTCCCAACAGTGCTGCCATGCTTTTTCAAATATAATTTTGAGTTGCATCTTGAGGTGGGAGTCTGGCCTTGGAATGGATAGTTTCGTTGCATTGAGACCCCTGGCTGCTTCTTTTGCAAGAGCATCCACTTCCTCGTTGCCCTTGTTCCCGACATGAACTTTAATCCGTGATATTATGAAATGCTGGTTGGTTGTGTTAGAGGCAGTACTGAGGATTTTCTGAATTATTCGGGATCTATTCGTTGGGGAAGCTATTGCGTGCATGACGGATAAGCTATGTGTAAAAAAATGGGAAGTATTAAAGGAATGGCGTATACTGTATTTGATGGCTTCTAATATTGCGATTGCTTCTGTTCGGAAGACACTGTTTTCTACGTTTAGTTGAAATTTCTGCTCTTCTGTGAAATGATTACTTAAATATACTTTTAGCGCATATCCCTTTCCACAGTCTAGGCCAGAGCCATCTGTGTAGATTTGAGGGAATTTGCTCATAGATGGCTTTGTTGATGCAGAGAGTTATATTGTTCTTCACTGCAGGATTTCACTTATATGAGTGTGAGGGAGTTCTGCTTGGAATTCTGTTCCATTTTGGATGCAATTCTTTCTTAAGCAAAATACAGATGATTTTATGAAGTTTACTCTTTTTCTGCTGATATGAAGAGAGGTGAAATTTTAACAATCTGGTACAATGCAGCATTCGATGTTGTCCTATAACCTCTGGTGTAGTTGAGAAGTAAACGCCTTTAAATTGTTTGCAGTTTTTTCAGCTTACGGGAGGACATTGGGTTTGCCCAAATTGCTGCTCCATAGAGAGCTATTTTTCGATAATTTTGTATTTTCGATATTTTTTGTATTTTCGTGTTAATGCCCCAGCCAATTCCTTGCATTCTCTGTAAGTTTGTTGCTATTTTAGATATTTTTTCACATAATCTATATGATCCGCGAAGTTCAGTTTGCTATCTATGATAATACCTAGCTATTTTATAGATTTGGTGATTTTGATCTTTTTGTTTTCGATTTAAAATTTTGGGAGCCTGGAGATTTTCTGTGATGGTTTGTTGAAGATTGCTGCTTATGACTTTTCATGACTTTTCGTGAGATATGATTAATTTTTGCTGCTTGCATAATTCATTAAAAATATTTAGTGTGCTATTTACATTATTCTCAAGCACGTCTCGTGTTTTGCTATTAACAACAAGGGTCACATCGTCAGCGAAGGCGATGCATGTTGTGTGTGACAGCCATTTATGTTGGATAATTTTATCGAAAACGAGATTCAAGAAGTCCGCGCTAAGACAGGAGCCCTGTGGACAGCCTCTTCCTTGATTCTTTTCGATTAGTCTGTTATTGGACAAAATAATACTTTTCCTGTCTGTAAAGTAGCTTTGAATGGTTTGGTAGCTATTTTTCGGGCATTTGATGTCTCAGACCACCACAGAGCATCAAATGCCTTTTTAAGATCTAGGCAGAGAAACGCTGAGGGCAAGTTTTGAGATTTATTGCTGGAAATTTGCTCTATTACTGTATTTATAGCATGAATGGTACTTCTGTTCGGGGTGAAGCCGATTTGGAATTGACTAGCACAGTTTTCTTTCTTAATGTTTTGCCTTAAGCGATTTGTCAGGGCTCTCTCAAAGACTTTGCCTAAAGATGGTAGTAAATTGATAGGCCTGTAAGAACTTGGGTTTGGTGCATCATGTCCTTTCTTCTTGAAGAGAATAATTGACCCTGTTTTAAAGCTGGAAGGAAATAACTTGGCCTGCAGACATTTATTAAAGATTTTCAGGAGTAGGGTTGGAAATTGTTTGTGAAGAATTTGGATCAGGGAGTTATCGATTTTCTTTGGTAGATGTTTGACTATTCTAGAGATTTCAAAGTTGGTAAATGGGAGATCATCGTCTGTGTTAGCCGTCTGTAAGTTATTTCTTTTCTCCTTCTGCATATCTGAGTCATTCTAGGGATCATCGCTGAGGAATACATTATTCATAATACTTTTAATGCTTTCTATTGTGGGATCTTTTGTGCTTGTGGTATTGTTTATTGACTGCGGAAGTGTAATTTGACAGGGATGAAAACTTTATTTGAGCAAATCTTGTATATAGGCCAGTAAGGATCTTTGCTGTCTGTCACGAGCTTTCTCCAGCATTTTAATTTCGCTTCCCGGATTGTAAAATTATAATTCGTAAATCGTTCTTTGTTTCGCGAAAAGTAGGTTTGCATTTGTTCTTTCTTCTTCAGATTATGCGTTTTTCATTGTTTTAAGGCTCTGGTTTTATTTCGAGTGGCTCTAAGTGCAGCTGTCCACCAGTTGACCTTTTTGAAATCACTAGGGCTCTTGACATTAAATGATTTTTCGCTGTATCTTAGTATTGTTTTTTGAATCAAATCATTACGTTTGGGAATATTTTCAATGTTAGTTATTTCCTTTTCGAAACTCCTGATATCATTTGATATGGAATTTATGAATCTCTTTGATCTTGATTTCGTAATTTTAAATCGTTTTGTTGAAACTGTTGAAGGTAAGAAGGTGATTTCAAAGGAGATAATTTTATGGTCTGATATATCCTCGTCTTGGGGCACAGTCCACTGATTTATTTTATGGAGCATTGGGTGGTTTACAAGAGTGATATCTGGCCATCCTGATCCATTAATTGCTCGAAAGGTCGGAGGCGCGGCGTTTTCGTTGATTACTATTAAGTTGAAGCTGCTGATAAAGTCTTCGACTTCTGTGCCTCTTGAATATGTGCGAGAATACCCTCAGATCGTATTATGAGCGTTAATATCCCCCCGAAGGACATGGGATGTTGGGAAATTTTTGCAAGATTTCAGACAGGGAGTCAAGGTTTTGATAGATCTCTTCATTGGGGAAGGAGTAAAATGATGCGAAAAGAATTTGCTCTCTTTCAGTATTAAGAGCGATGGTTATGATGTCCATGGAGGAAAAGATAATGACTGGAGACCAGTTACTATTGCAGCTCTAGGTACCGTTGCTTTTTCGCATTGCGAGAAACATACATACATTCATGCAGATTCTTCATTATTTAATGTCTTTAAATATAATGCAGGGCTGTAATATTTGATGGCAACAATTTGGAAAGGAAAATGCCATTTACAGTGAACCAACGCAGAATGTCAAAACGAAATTAATAGCCCTTCTGAGCAAACTGACTCTTGGGGATAATAATAATAATGTAATAATTATCTTATATTGAAATTAGAAAAATGTGTGGCCTCGTATTCCCATTGCTGGCTCATTTTATAAGGTTTCTCCTTCAATCTCTTAATCTTCATGCTAAACATACGCTGTGAAACCCTATGTGGAGGACAGTGAGCAAATCTAGGCTATGTCCTTTAGTTTTGAAGAACTACAAAGTCAGAAGGAGGGTTTAAAGGACCCTTTAATTCAAATAATTACAACTCTCCAACTTGAGAGTAAGCCACTATTTGGGCTGAACTAAAAATATGAAATTATCTAGGCTATGTCCTTTAGTTTTGAAGAACTACAAAGTCAGAAGGAGGGTTTAAAGGACCCTTTAATTCAAATAATTACAACTCTCCAACTTGAGAGTAAGCCACTATTTGGGCTGAACTAAAATAATATGAAATAAAGTGTGTTAACAAATTCAAATACCTAAGCTTAACCTTAAATAGGACGGCGAGGGAAGCGTAACTCTTAGTGAAATGCAATAATGCGAATTTCACGAGCCAGAACTAGTTATTGCAATTGCCTATGAAGGCGAACTTTCACTAGACAGAGGAAATCTTTGCGCGCACAGCCTTACGGCGATAAATCCAAGACTCTTGTCTCTTCTCCTCGTTAATTCCTGCCTTTTAAACTGCTATCAGATATGTGCCATTTGCATAAATATCTCGCTCGCGCTAAATTCGGGCAGCAACTGAAACTTTGAGATATCGATAGGAAAGTTCAAACTAAAAATAACTTAATTAGTTAAAATAATGAATGCTACAATTTATGTTCCAGTAAGTAACACTACTGAACACTTGCTAACTTGCCCATCTTCTGTTCCAGGCAAACTAGCTTCTCGTATATGTATTTTTATGGATTTTCGTAGGTGTAAGAAGGAACTAGTTTCTCTTAGAAAATATTCCATGGCTGTTCTGTTTCCCTAGACAAACAGCTATCGCTGCATTTGTCGTGTTTAAATATATCTGAGCAGCGTGAGTTACATGCCACTTTGGACCAAATCTTCTCTGGCTGACGAAATACGACAGTCTGGTATTCCCTCTTCTGTTACTATCAGCCTTTCTAAAGAATTTTCGGCATGGTAGATTAAAAGTGCCCCATTGCCTCAGGGATACTAAATTCACAAACGTTTCTTTCTTAGCTGGGATTTGAACCCATGATTTGTTTTGTTGAAGCAAATTTATACTTTTTCTTCTTAAAGTGCTTAAATTTCCTTCAACAAAATAAAAATTAAAATATGTATTAACAGAGTACATTTACATTTAAACAATATATTATAGAAAAAAAGGTAAACTTGTGTGCGGTGGCCTGAGATCAGCTGATCAGCTTCACGTTTACCCACTGTTAAGTATTGCCATACTCTTTTATATTTTTTCAATGTTTATATTTGTAGTGTTTACTGATGAAAGTGCCCGAATGATTTGTTCCGGATATCTTCGCTTGCGAAAACTGTTTCTGCTTGAAGTTGTAAAAATGCTTCCAAATTTTTGGTTCATTTTTTTGTTTTTCTGTCATGTTTATTTACAGAGTTTATACAAACTGTTAACACAAAAAAATATTAGTTTAGTATTTGAAAACACTCAAAAATATGAAAATGTTTAATTTCATTATTCTTTGTCTTGAAGTCATGGATGGAAACCATTTGTAAAGCAATTTAAAATGGAATCCTAAATTTTAAAATATTTTTTGGTAAAAGGGTAAATATGCTATTTTCATGAATTTAAATTGTGAATTCTAAGATTTCAATACTACAATCAGTAGGCTGTTATAAGCCTTATCATTATAATCTACTTTTATGATTTGCATTCCATGAACTTTTTCCATATTAGTTTAAAGATAACAGCGTAACAAAAATTCCAATAATTATGTTTCATTTTAAACATATTTACACCACCTCCCCTCCAAAACAAATGTTCAAAATAAACTTCCTAAAAAGGATTCGCCTTAATGCAGGTAAGAAATTCCTCGCAAATGGATCTTAGAATAATGAATACAATAATTTAGTTTTTCATAAAGTGATTACGAATAAAATGTAATTGGCTTTTAATAAGTCCCCCTTCTTCATATATTTTTATTTTTTATACGAACACACATGCGCACATATACCATCTATTGATAACTTGAAAGAAGTAAGCATCTTAAAGCTTTTTACAAAGATAAAATAATTTTATTTCGCAGAGATATTTTATTATCTTTTTCAGAATTCCTTTTAAACAGTTAATTGGGCCTGAGAAAAATGCCGCTTTTATAGGTAAAAATGCTTTTTTCTTTCAATTTTGAGTAGAAAATGAAAGTATTTTTTTATTTTAACATCTTCTAAACAGCCACTGGTAGCAGGTACGTAGGTTTATTAAGTTTCTCAATATAAATTACAGAATTTTATGAAAACATATTTAAAGCTGCGGTGGGAAAAATTCCCAAATTATAAGACTTAAATTTCTGTATCATCTTAATGTTTCTAAATTTAAACAAATCAGTTTTGTTAAAATTACGGAGCTACGCTTTTATACGCTCCTTTGATCTCTAGAATAATTTTTTACTCATTATAATAAAATATAACACAAAATGTTTGACACCCGCAAGACGAATTTGACCGCAATATTTGTATTCTGTACTTCGATAATTTGAAAAAGAATCCCTTTTGGTGTAAAATTTAGGGAACACGGTCTCAGAATAGTGAGCTTGTCTTTTATCCCACAACTTGGGCCCACAACTTGGGAATACAGTCAGTCCTTTATGCTTAAAATTCGAAGAACGTAGTATCGAGACAACGCGTTCAGTCGTCTATACAATTCGGCATCTACGAAAAACTGCCTAATTCTACCCCAAATTCAAAGAATTATACCTCGAAATAATGCGATTTATTCATTTTTAGTGTGGAATCTTGAGAAATAAAAACACTCTGCTAAGATTTAAAGAACCACGGTCTCGAAATAACGTATTTATTACCTGTTGAAGCAGAACTTAAAAAATAACCTTAGCCTATGTTAAATTTTAAAAACCTGACTCTAAATAATGAACTTAACGCCTGTATATCGAAAACTTGAAGAAAAAGATAACCAATTTGTGTAAAATTTAAACAAAATAATTTCGAAATGACTTTGAAGATACCGCGGTCTATCTGTTACAAAGCTAGCAGAAAAGTATCACGATAGGGGTTTGATAGTATTGCTGATTTATTTTATAAAGTCCAAATTATTTTAGAAAAAGAAGTGACTCCTCAGAGTTAAATAAGTTGGCAGATTTTAAGTGAAAAAGTATTTAATAAGAAGCGAAATTTTTTGATATTATTAAACAAATTATTAAACCATTTTTGCCAAGTAACTTAAACACAAATATTATGTACAATCAGAATGAATTAAATTTTAACTACACGACTTTCTCCTACTTCAATCTAAACCTGCTTTATCAGCTCCACACAGCGACGACGAGGCTAGAATATAATACGAATTAAGTAAGTGACTAGCACAAAATATTCAGCAACAGAGATACTTGCAAACACGCGGCATAAACTCATAACTAACTCTTCTGCTGCGAACTCCTAAATTCTGCTACTTATATTATATTTCCAACTCATTTAAATTTGCATATACGTCACTTAAATTTGCATTCTGGCAGGAAATTCAAATCAGAAAGGAAAGGAGACTTTATTAAAATAAAAAATAACTTATTAGTACAAAGTCTTTACAACATAACATATGTTTTCTTAATTTAAAATATTCTTCCCTCACAATATTTAAGAAACTGAAAATAAGCTTAATATTTTTTTTGCTTCGTTATTTGTTAATTTTATTAACACAATATTACTATTCAAATACTTCTTCACACTAATGTTCAAATTTTTGTTCAAACTTTAATTTTTGTTTTAGAAATGCAGTATTAACTCTTAAGATTATTAATTTTTAACTTGAAATACTGATCAAATATCTATTACAGATAATGCTCGAAATAACCACCCTGCTTTTTCACTATTTACAATATCATCTACTTATCTTTCTGCGTATAAAACGCTTTCAATACAGCATATTTCTGAGTAAAACTCATGACGCACTGATCTTCTTTGCTTCCCAATTTCCACTCCCTATGTTTGGCGTATAACGTACATAAGTATTTCACCGAAGGTAAGATTATACATGGCATTTCGGATATTTCTACATAGCATGGGTATAACGAGATTTATAGTCCGATATATTCAAGTTCCGGTGCAGTAAAAACTAGTGCAGCAAATAGTTTATACAGCAGATGGCAGTATCTGCTAAGCTTCTTTGATAATTGCCAATGAGCATGCGCAACCTGCGTGTAGAAGAAAGTATGTTAGAGGAGAATGAGTTTTCGTTAACATGTTGCTGCGCGTTTGCTATGCAAATAAAAGTATATTTTAGCAACATTTGTCTTTTACTCTCTAATGCGAAGCACTAGGTTAGTGCACGAATCTCGACTGATTCTAACCGTGCATCACCACAACTAGGTTCAGGAATTTAATTGATTTCTGAAGGCTGTTCGTCCTAAGTGTTAAAGAACTCAAGTCTTCATCTTCTCTGTCTTCAACTCACTCTGGCCATAATTGTCCTCCAGATGAAGTCGTAATCTTGAAATTCATTTGCTGCCAGGCTTTGTTAATAAGACTTAACTATGAAAAAATTTTCAATGATGTTTTCGGAAGGCCCTGAGTGTTAATTATATGGCATAGGTTACTCTAAGACGCATCTTTAAACCATAGGTTGCCGACTTGAGTAATTGTAAATCGTTTAATAAAACTTCAAAACCTCGAATACGATAAACAGAAAAAAAAGGCTTGAATAACCTCTCTAAGGTTTTGTCACCAATACACACAGATTTTCTTTAAGATGAGTATAAAATTTAACAAGTCTAGTTTGCTTTTTAGCTAGTAAACCATGTAAGGAATCTCTAATTATTATGCAGTATATCACATATTTGAGGTTGTAATGTTCCTCACTACTTCGTCTATGCTGAACGTAGAGGAACCTATTAAAATGTGTAGCAACGTATCGTAATCGACGTATCAAGTATTTAACGATAAATTCCAGAGAAGGGTTAAAATACACTTTTATTCACTCAAAGAAATTATAACAGGTGACCCCTTACAGGAAAGCCTCCCCTAGGACATTTAAATGAAGATAAGAAAATAAGAAACTAGTCTAATACTAAACTAAATTAGCCGAAGCTAGAAACAATTTCCTAACGTTGTCGGCGATTATCAACAGGCACGTACAATATGCCCTAGCGTAATTGGCTCAATAACGAAGTAGCCTCACTACAAACACGCGCCACTAAGGACTCCTAAGCTCTTCTGCTGAAGTGAGCTGAACTTTCTTTAAATACTCTTTCTAGCTCATTTACATTCAACGCGATACCACAAACATTCTGGTAAAGAGTCGTATTTAAAAATTTAAAGGGTATGGATTCAAAATTAAAAATAACTATTATAAAATTAAAACAAACCTTACATTGTTATTGTCGATAAACGTTCTGGAAATGAACAGGAATAGGTTTGCCTCTCCAAATCCATATTATTACACCGCGGTGATTTTACTTTCCATTTTGTTGCTGGAGATAGGCGAAATTCGAGTCTTCGCTCAAATCATTCGAACTCCTTCAGGGAGATCTATCTGGTTGGAGTACTGGATTGCACGAATGTTAAGATGGATTACACTTCAAGCATTTTCTGTAATCCCATTTAAACTTCGCTATCTATAAAAATATCGGCTGAACTTCCAGCGCAGGAAGAAAATTCTTTTGCTGCACTGGCTTTCCTGACCCTTATACACAGTCCAGTCACATTAATGTGACCATCTGTCAAAAGCCAGAATAACCACCTTTCGCAGAGCGGACTGCTGCGAGACGTGCAGGAAGAGAGTCACATAGGTCCCTGAAGGTGATCTCTGGGATGTTGAGCCATGCCGACTCTAATGCCGTGGCCAGCTGCGCTAGATTACGCGGTTGAGGATCCATGGCGCGAACAACTCGATCGAGATGGTCCCACAGATGCTCGATTGGGTTTAAGTCAGGTGAGTTTGCTGGCCAGGGGAGGACGGTAAACTCATCCTGGTGCTCTTCGAACCACGCACGTACACTGGCAGCTGTATGGCACCTCGCATTGTCCTGCTGGAAGATGCCATCATCCTGAGGAAAAACAATGCGCATGTAGGGGTGAACATGGTCCGCAAGGACAGATGCGTACTTGTATTGATCCATTGTGCCTTCCACAATGATCAGTGAACCTAGAGAATGCCAGGAAAACATTCCCCAGACCATAATGCTCCCGCCTCCAGCTTGGACCGTTCCGGCAATGGTTGCAGGGTGGTTCCTTTCAGAGGTTTCACGCCTTATACGCCAACGTCCATCTGTCCGATGGAGCATAAAACGCGATTCATCCGAAAACGCAACCTGTCGCCACTCAGTGGACGTCCAGCTGCTGTACTGGCGTGCAAATTCTAGCCTTCGCCGTCGATGAACAGCAGTCAGCATAGGTGCACGAACCAGGCGTCTGCTTCGGAGGCCCAGACGCAGCAATGTTCGCTGAATAGTACTTTGGGAGACACTTTTGGTAGCCCCTTGGTTCATTTTGGTGGTCAGTTGCTCAACGGTAGCCCGTCTATCTGCCCGAACGCATCTCCGCAACCGTCGTTCGCCTCTGTCATCTATGGCCCGTGGTGCACCACATTTGCCACGTCGCTGATTTTGGACAGTCCCATTTTGCCATGCACGGTACACTTTTACCACGGCGGCACGCGAACAGTTCACAAACTCAGCCGTTTCGAAAATGCTTCCACCCTTGGCCCGAAAGCCAATGATCATGCCCTTTTGGAAGTCGGATAAATCGCTTCGTTTCTGCATTACGCCAACGATTGAAATGTTTTCCGAAGCCCTCACACACCCTTTATATACGCTCAACTGCACTGTGCTGCCACCTGCCTTCTGTGATTGGTTATTTAACTCTGACATGGAAAGTACGTGGTGGTCACATTAATGTGACTGGACTGTGTATATCGAGAGGAGAAAGAAGTAATATCCGTTTTCCACGATCCGAAACTCTTAAACTTAAGAGACATTGAAAGAAATTGTTTTCTTTTTTGTTCCTTCTTGTTCTTTTATCTCAGCTTAATGCAAGTAATGCGTCTATTCGTTTTTTGGTCTACTTCTAAAGAAAAGTCCTCGATGAGCTGATAAGTTGTATGGGTCCTCCGTGGTATTCTCTACGTGAAATACACGTCTCTACAAGACAAGCAAGCAACGATAAAAATGTGCAGATCGGATAATGTACTAAGGACAGAAACATTCCAGTTTTCAATAAATTATGCTGAAAATATTTAAGCTTTTCTATCCATAGAGCAAGAAGCATTTATTAGTAATCAAAATATTATAACAATTATTTGTAACTGTTATCAACTGGATATAGCAATAAAATGAAAATATTGTACAATGTAAGTTGCATTTTTCAAGTTGATTTGTAAAATTAAACTGAAGGTAATCCTCAAAGGGCGAAGGTGATCTACTGGTTAGTGTTATCGAGATAGAATTGTACTATGATTCTGGGTACATTACTGAAATAATCATAAGCTTAAAGTTACTGATGACTTAATTGTTAACAATAAGTGGCTGTCCCCCCACAGCGTATAAATGTTGAATGGCGCTATAAATTTAATTAGCTTTTTAAATTAAAATTTCACTTAAGTGTACTAGTGTCCATAAAGGCTTCTATTTACTGCCAACTTAATAGTAGATTTCATTTCTGACCACGCCGTAGATTTCATTTCTGACCACGCCTTCTTGGTGTTGCATTTTCAGTATAGAGCAGTGTACATATTTAAAAGTAAATTAATGAGCCTAAGACTTGCGCTAAAGCTGTAAAGTAATAAGCTTCGATAAGCTTATTATTCTGATAAGCAAGAAATATATATATATATATA
>KK121374.1:0-10691 GCA_000611955.2 Stegodyphus mimosarum | reverse complement strand
ATATATATATATATATATACAGAGAGAGAGGTCTTGCCTGTGCCATCTGTAATCGATTGATTTCATACCGTAATAATGCTCTAAATCAGGGGTTTCCTAACATTATTCCCCGTCTGGGCACATCTGACAAACAGAAGCTGGCGGGAGCACTTCAGAAAAAAAGTATAACGATTCTTAGTATTTCTTTATTTTATTGTAATCATAAGAAATATTCTACACTAAAAAGGTAACAAAAAGTTCAAAATATTTACACTAAATACGATTTTTGGCATTGCATATTATCAACTATTTTTTCAAAGTAAGGCGTATAATATGATATTCCCAACCTTATAGCACCTTCGAGATTGCTATCGTTAAGTCGAGATCTGATTGTTGATTTTATTGTGTTTATTGTTGAAAGCAACGATTCACATAAATATGTGGATTTTAATAATAAATATATAATTCACATAAATATGTAATTCGTAAGCTCCGTTTTTCAAAAGAGGATATTTTTTATCTTCGGCTAAATTCCAAATATTTTCATTATGTCCGCACGATTTTAATGCAATATCAGTCTGAATATTTAAAATCTCATCTTCAACTGAAGATGGTCCTTCCTGAATAATTTTCCCCATGGAATTTGCAAGTTCAGAGATATTAATTTGAGGATTGAATGGGTTTACAAAAAATGAATCCACTGGCTCTATCATTGAAAATTGCTACAATCTATTTTCGAACTGTTCCAAACGCTTCTGAAGGTGACTAATAAACAAATTTGGGTCAAACGAATTTTCACCGATGACTTTTTTCATTCGTGGAAAATAATCGAAAGACCTTTTTGATAAATTTTCTTTTCAGAATTGTAATTTTGATTTAAAACTATTAATTTCTGAAACCATTTCCACTATATCTTTATTTTTGATGTTGAAGGCTTAAAATATTCAATTTTTCGCAAATTTCAGTTAAAAATGCCATATCCGAACCAGAGAAAGTCATTCAATTGTTCGACACATTCACCTTTTGAAGTGAAATATTTTTTAGTCACTTATAGATAGATGTTCAAAAATCGGGCGAGAGCTTTACTTCTACTTCCATCTTATGTCTGTGTGTAAAGTAAGATTAGATTTTGAAGAATTGCCCTCTTCTACGATTGATTTATAGATTCTATGTGACCAAGGATTTGTTCGAATTGTGTTAATTAATTTTATAACTAAATTCATGATATGCTCAAAAGATAATATTTTAGCACATAATGCTTCTTGGAGAATAATGCAGTGATAATTCATAAAGAACGTGAAAGATTCGTCTCTTTTGCAATGAGATATGAATCCATTCTTGCAGCCCACCATTGATGGAGCCCCATCAGTAATTATTGCTGATACCTTTTGTAAAGGCATGTTAATTTCCTTAGCATAATTTTTAAAGATATTAAAAATATTTTCTCCTCTTGTTTGCCCATGCATTGGTGTAATACTAGTAGTTCTTCTTTTACACTAAAATCACTAAAAACCATTCTTATGCATACTGCCAATTGCGCTGTATCAGATAGATCCGTCGACTCGTCTAACTGAAGTGAAAATCATTCACATTTTTGTATATTGTCGTTCAACCGTCTTTGTAAATTAGTTGATAGCATTTGTATTCTTTTAGCAGCTGTATCGTTAGAAAACTTGCACTGCTGTAATAATTTCTTGTTTATTACAAAATCCTTCAAACAACGCATCAGCTCCCGTTAGAAATGCTTTCTTGATTAATCTTCTGTCTGAGAAAGGTTTTTCTCTTTTTGCCAACAAATGAAAAATCTTGAAAGAAGCGATTGTGGCATTTTTATTTTTATTTGCACCATTAGTAAAAACCGCTTGCTTCAGATAGCCTTGATTTAAGTTGATTAATATTCCTTTTTCTCAAATCCGTTTTAGGCGGATACTCAACGTCGAAAATCTTGTGATTAGTCATGAAATGGCGTTCGAGGTTATGTTTCTTCAAAACTGATACAGCACTATAGCAAATCAAATAAACGCACTTGTCTTTTATCTGGATAAAACCGTAGTCTTCTTCCCAATCCTTTTGAAATGATACATTCGTTGCCTTTTTCTGGAGGAACTCATTTTAGGGTGAGAAACTAAAATAAAAATTGAACAGTTTCAAAAGTTAAATGGCTGAGAAAATTTTCAATGTGCAACAGATTCAACGCGAGGGTCTTCAACGACAATAACAACTGATAAGACGAAACAGTATTACCAGTACTAACGGTAACAAAACAGTGTTGCCAGTGCAATAATTTTACGGCTTATATTTTATTTCTAAAAGTATGATGAATCCCGCGGCCACACAAAAAATCGTGGTCTGCCGCGGGCTGGCCACGGTTGGTATTGATATGTATAGCGGGCAAATGCGGGTGCGCAAAAATAGCTTCACGGCACATAGGCGCCCGCGGGCACGGAGTTAAGAACTTCTGCTCTAAATTATCTCCGAAATTTCGCTTTTAGGTTGTACATTTTCGTTTACGTGGTGATAGATTTGCCTCTGCCGCCCAACCGGTATAGTGGTTAGCGTCGCTGACTGCCGTGCCGAAGGGCTTGAGTTCGAATCCCGGAGAAGGCATGGATGTTTGTAAATGTATAGTGTCGGTGCGGCATGGCGGCACTTTAAATATGCTGTGAGCCGAAAGTCCTCTCGTGTGGTTTGGTGGAAGAGGAGAGGGGTGGGAGACCCTCGGACACCTTACCCCGGGGTGCTCTCCATCAAAATTGGGGGCGGAACTGAGCCAAATCGCACTGTCACCTGTTAGGTGCTCAAGGGTATTGCCAAGCGCTCCTTGCCAGGAGGAATTTCGTGGGGCTCTCAACGCTTTTCAAGAAGATTCTTATTTTGGTTAATGCACATTACCGAGCGTAATTACCAAATTTTGGGAGAGGTAAAACCCAGGTACGTAAGATTTTGCCGCAAACTATTTTGCTGACCCTAACGTTTGGAGTAAGGAAATAAAATTCTAACTTATATAAATTTCTATACTCTAGTTTTTAAGCATTTTGATAAGTAAAATCAAGGTATGTAAGATTTTTGTCTCAGCTCATATCCTGTACCCCAGACTCATACTTTTGGACTTTGTGAATGCAGAATGTATATATTTTCAGTTGCTGAACTTTCCAAAATAAAAGTTTTAAAATTGGTGATTCCATTTTAAATTCATTTACAAAACGTTAGATTTTTTTTTCCTCTTACGCCAGTTTGAAGTTGATGGGGATGCGTTTTAGAAGTGAATGAAACGTGGATCACTACTTCAATCTTGAGTTTCAAGCTTAAATCCCACTTGAAAAGCGTGCAATTTGTGGATAACGATAGCGTCACCGTGTGCTTAGGGGTGAATTCACCACCAAATGAAAAACTTCCGTGAAAAGAGCACAGAAATGCTCCCAGAACATTACCAAAAATGTAACGACTGTGGAGGGAAGTATACTCATGTCCATAAATTAAGGATAACTCAGAATCACACGGAAATCGAACGCTAAAGTAAACATTTCACTTGTAGAATTATCGCACACATGTTCATGAATAATATGGAAATTATAGGAAGCCATCAGATGACTCCGATAGTGCGTCACAATGACAAGAGTGTACGAGAAGTGTATATGAGGAATGGCAGCAAAGAAGCAAAGTTGTTGACAAGTGTTTTCTAAGATGATTAATGCTACAGCTGAATAGTTATGACACAGAGGAAGCATGTGGACAATTTTTTACATAGTAGAATTCTCGGCTGCCTGGAATGTGGGAGTATTCAGATGGAAGTATCCGAGGAGCTTGGAATAACACAAAGTGTCATCTCTAGACTTTGACAACGATTCTAAAATGGTGAAAATGTCAGTGGACGTTACAGTACAGGTCGCCCCCGAGTTACAATGACAAATGACGACTGGTATTTGGCAGTAACCGGTATTTGGTCTTCTGTGCACTTAAACCATAAAATTTAATTCAATAGTAATATCACAAAATATTTAAAAGAGCATATCTTTAGAATTTCTGATACACAGTCTCACGTGCTGGGGATAAAAATGTTTTTCTTTTTCGTACAGTTTTGCCATTGCTCGCTTTGAAATCGCTAAGTTTAATAGTAAAAAATTCTTTAATCTTTGACAAAATATGAAATAGATAATAAGACAAATTCGGAATTCGGGCGTCCAGGTTCCGATATTCGGGTGGAGGATTACGTTATTCAAAATTTCATGATTCTGGATACCGTCGTTTTTTCACAATGCGAAAAAAACATACATTCATTCAGGTGGGTTCTTCATTATTTAATCTCTTCAAATATAATGCTGGGCTCTAATATTTGGTGGCAACAATTTGAAACGTGAACCGATATCTATAGTGAACCGGCACAAATTTCCAAAACGAAATTAATAGCCCTTCTGGACAAATTGTCCCTTTGGTCCAGAAAGAAATTCATTTCATTCGAAAATCTCTATTTTTTCGTTTTAAATAGTGACAATTTCTTCAAAAGGAATACTAAAGCAATCAACTAGAAACTTTTGCAAACTCATTTGAGCAGAGGAAACATACAAACACCCAAAATAAATTGGTGATAAAAATAAATTTCCTTAAATCTTTCAAAAGATGTTTTGCGTTTCATTACTTCATTTTCTAAAATTCGAAGAAATCCCTAATTACAAACTGTTACCGTTCACTTGCGAGAGAAGTATTTCTCCTAGAGAAAAAACGGCATTAGATATCTTTTTAATCATACCGTGGATTGCTAGCATTTCAAAAGCAGCAAATTGGCGCACTAGATATGAAACTTACGATGTCATAATTTGTTATGGAAATTGGAGTGAACAGACTTATCAAAAATGCTGTTTTCGTCACACTGCCAGCAGCTTATTCGGTGTGTTAGTTAGTTGTATCCATGAAAAGAATATAACAATAAATCTCTCCAGTTGTTCGTAAGATACAGATATGTTACGTTTGCATCAAAAATTTATATTTAGCTCTTTTCATTAAGACTATGAAGATGTCTGGAAGAACTCACGCAAACTGCAGTTTAATAATCTAAACCACATTTGTCGCTGAATTTCATATTAAGTACACATTATTTTGATGTGATTCGCTTTGGAGCATTAGAAACCATAAAAGAATAAATTATAATCATGTGGGAAGTAATGAGAATTTTATACGCAAGCATTGGCAAAAGCTTCATTTTCTGGCTCCGGATAACATTTTCTCTAAAATAAAGACAACAGCTTCATCTGGAAAACAAAACAATTACACACCATTTCCGTAATGTCTGACATTAGAAGCATCTTTTCTTAATCGCAACACAGCAGCAAATATTCATAAAATTCACCAGTTATTTACGTTCAGAATTAAATAAATTATAAACTACTGAAATGAGTTGGTTTTGTTTATTTCATTATGGCAAATCTTGCAAGAGCTATTTGTATAGAGGAGGAATGCCTTCGTGGAGGACTTTCTAAGGGAAATTCGCTCCTGTGTACATTACACATTGGGAAAAGGACCATGCAGGCAGTTCGCTCCCCTGGAATCGAGCTCAGGTCAGAGCTATCATGTTCAGTGACTATATACACTCTCAATGCTAATTTGCATTCTGGTGAAGAATACGGAAGAAAGAAGTTATAGTAAAGATCACAATAGCAATAATTTGTTAAGTAGCATAAAGTACGTTACATTTTACCCACCAGAATTTAAATAATCGCACGAAGATCTTTAATGACTTTAACGGCCAAGCTTTTAAATTCTAAGATCTAACACATGGACGAGCTTTTGGAATCATTTAATTAAATCTCTGGACCTGAATTCACGTTATACAGAAACTTCGAACTTTATTCGGGGGCGGCGATTATTTCATTCATGTTTCAATTTACCTCTGTTTCTAGAAATCTGAAAGGAACAATATTTTAGCCATAGAAATACTTAAGTTTATAACTTTTCGGGTTGCCTTTCACAATATCACATAACATTTCACTATTGGCGCTTTTTCTTTGCATAGTTTTTCTCAATCTACCGCTCCAGCATTCGGATTGGGTAAAAGAGTGCGTGTAATTAATTGCCAGGCTTTTGAACAGCTATCTGCTAACCGAATATCAGCAGAGTTAGTACAGACAGACTAGACCTAGAAAGCAGCCTATTTCAGGAATCTGTACCTAATATCCTAATAATTACAGAGAGAATATTTCTTCTAAAATATACAATTTCATTATTATTAGAGATCTTATTTTTAAAAGTAAGCAATTAGATATGCTCTAGTCTCCCAAAATTCATACGCTAAGAAAAAAAGTTAATATTTTTGTTTTTCAGTGTTAAACATCAATGAGAATTTTTACGATTATTTCTGAGAATACGGAATAAAAGCTCAAACGACAACTGAAAACAGGATCATCCGATGACATGGGAACTTTTCCTTCTTCGATAGTAAATTCTTGTTTCCGGAAAAGAGCAAAATCTCATATGACCTCCTCACCCTGCTACACGTAATTAACAGCCCTTCTGGGCGATACTTAGTGCTGTGGCAGAATGCCAGCCAAGGCTGCGTTGGACGCGGTTGAACTATAGAATAACATAGTAATAACATGGTAGCGTAACATAACAGTAAAAAAATTAAAAAAACTCAGCTGATGATTATGTTATTAGTTTTCATTTAGTTCACACATGGTATTTCACTGTAGGTGAAATTTTGTCATTGATTTTTAACCTACTTCCTGACGATAAGCTATCGAGTTCAAATTTTGATCGCACACTGTTTATCGCAAGCAGTGTAATAAGGTGAATTTTTTTGTTCTTTTTCGTACTTTTTTTTTGCGTGTGTTTTTCTCAAATTTCGATTTACATTTTTTTATTTAATGTTTAAACGATTTTTTGGACATATCTTCGTTTAACAAAAGGACTAAACATACTAGAATTTTACTGTTTGCACCATAGAATACAGCGGAAAAAATAATTTTAATGAAATTTGTATGAAAATCATACCGCAATTTTTTTAGTTTATGACGAAATTGCAAATTTCGCTTAATTTTTTAGACTATTTGAAGTTTATGATTTTTAAGTTTGAACAGCTAAAATTTATCTGATTTAAAGTTTCCAAATTTCCACAGATTATAAATTTAATTGTTCACCCTTTTTTAGAACAAGACTGCGATGAATGAGGATCGTTGTTTGGTACTTTCAGAATGGCGACACAGGACTGCTACAGTTACACAGCTCTCATATGAGATGTATGCTGCCACTGATCTCAAGTTCACCGGTCTACAGTTGTCCGAAGATTTCATGAGACAGGTCTGTATGACCGAAAACCCACTGTTTGCGTCCCGGTGACTGCAACACACAAGAGAGAGCGTTTAGCATGGTACAGATGCATACGCCTCGGACGAAACTTCAGTGCAGCACCGTTCTTTTTACAGATGAGCCGCGTGAATACTGAATCTCGGCACATGACTCTGTATCTGGAGAGTACCTGGAACACGATTCTATTCCTTCTTCCACAGGGAAAGGATCATTATGGTGGTGGAGGTATAATAGTTTGGGCAGGCATTATGTTAGATGGCCGTACACTCCTGCTTGTGTTTGATAAAAGTTTCCTTCCTTTGTGGTAGAAAGACAGTGCGGTATCTTCCACACTATTCTTGTAGTTCCTCTGATATCTTACAGACTTACGCTCGACTTTTCAGGGGCACAGCTAGCTCTGGATTCCTGTTAATGGACAATTTTCGTCCACTTAGGGCTCAGCTGGTCGACGATTACCTGGTCAGTGAGGATATTCACCGCCTGGATTGGTCAGCCAAATTCCTGTCCTTAACTCTATACAGCAGATATGGGAAGCTGCTGGGAGGACAATTTCTTCTCACGTACTCCTCAAAAATGCCTTGCCTCAGGAGTAGGATCGATTGCCACAGGAACTCCTCAATTGTCTCCTATCCAGTCGCTATCTGTGAGATGGAACCGTACTCCATATTATTCCACTAATTTTCAGTTCGATGTCACAAGGTAGATTTTTTAATATCCCTGCACTATGAGCGTTACTAATAATCATTCGTATATAAAATGACTTTTGAATGGTACATCTCTTTTCTCTTATAAATGCATATTCATACCAAATTTCATTAAAATCCGTACATTAGTTTTACAGAAATCGTATGTGTTGCAAATTTTCCTAATTTTGCTCACGAGTGTACAATGGAGCAAACATATTTTTGGAAAGACACCTTTGCAAACATTAAGATGAAAGTGCATTAGTGACATTAATGAAAGACATTTTCCACACCATGATTCATAATTCAGATATTAATAACGAATGCTCTTATATTATTGTATATATTCTTATTCCTTGAAATTTCCCAAATATTTTCCCGAAAGCAGTAAAAATAATTCGATTCTATGCCATTTGTGATGCTTCTTTTCTTTAAATGGAAGCAAAACATTCCATGCTCGTAATCCATTTTCGATTTTTCATTCCGTACAGAATAGTTATTTAAAAAAATGAAATACAGTTCTAAGCCCTATGCACTTTGAGGCCCGTGAAATGCCAATTGGAGTGTTAGCTCCTTTTTATTTTCTTTATTTTGTGCAATGCTGACTTGTCTTTTTTCGTCGAAAGCAGAAAAATCTGTTCGCACCTTGCACATATACATGCCTTATTGAGTTTGGATTTGAAGAGGAAGTCAATAAAGAAAAGCTGCCCCACTTTTACTTTTTTTCTGGAAAAAAAAGAAAGAAATGTAAAGAAAGGACTTCGGAAATATGAAATGTCAAACTCGCTTTTCAGACAAAAGATTTTCAAACAGATTTTTTCTTGAAGCGCACGAAGTTATCATTAGATATCAGGAATACTGTTAACAAAGAAGACTTCGCTTTCTGTGAAATTTTCCTTCAGGCAAGTTAATAAACTGCATTAAAAAGGAGATTCATTCTTACGAATGATATCTTCAAAACCAATGAAAAGTTAACATACATTTGAAACTTGCAAGTGATACATATACATATACATTAAGAAAATTGTGGACGAAATCCTTTTTCTTTCCTAACCTGCTTAATACACTGGTTATCATAAATTCAGGAAAAATCACGATTACTGAAAGAGTTACTTGTAGAATTTTATGAAACTTACCTACAGTATACAACACACAGTAAGGTATCAGATAACATAAAAGGAAATTACCAGACAATTATGATAATATAGAAATTAGCCCATGTATAAAATGAACAAATCGAAGGTGTCAGTTTGCTATAGGAAAAGTACCTTCAATATGGAATATGATTGCCTCTAGAAGCAATATAGCGCATACAGCGATGTGTGACGCTTTCAATTATACGATATATCAATTCTATAGGAAGCGAGAACCATTGCTCTTGCAAAGCAGTTGCAAGCGCGGCAAGGGTCTGAGGGGGGGGGGGAATTGCGAGCAGCTAGACGTCTCCCAAGAGCATCTAAAAACGTGCTCGACAGGATACAAGTCCGGGGATGGAGCTGGCCACTCCATGCGCATAATTGTTTCCTGTTGAAAATAATCATCTACGATGCGAGCCCTGTATGGTTTTGCGTTGTCGTCTTGTAACAGGAAATCATCACCTATTGCCCCGGCATATGGACGCACATAAGTATCAAGGATGTCATCTCTATAAAGCTGAGCATTCACGATTCCCCTTGGAACGACATGGAGGTCTGCGCGTCCACCCAAAGAGATGACACCCCAAACACAGACGCTGCCTTCTTCTCTTCTCTTTCACGGATGTTTGACGGATGATAAAGGAATCCAGGTTTTCTCAATATCTAATAACGCCTACTATCGCTTTGTAGACTAAACCTGGACTCATCCGTAAAGAGAACAGCCCTCCATTGATCAGGCGTTCAGTAGACATGTTATCGTGCCCACTGCAAGCGGTCCCTCCTGTGGCGTGACGTGAGCGGCGCGCGAATGGCAGGTCGCCTCGCATACAGACCACCTTCGTGAAGCCTTCTATGCAGAGTTGATGTTGACACCAATCTTCCGGTGGCTGCAGCAAGGAAGGATCTAAGAAGAGTCGGTGTAGCAGTTGTATTTCTGCGTGCACATAATGCCAAATATCGGTCATCGGCGCTCGTCGCAGCAGGTTGTGGAACCGCCTAGATGCCGAATCTCTGGTTTGAAATTGCCTCCAAAGTCTATGAATCACAGAAGGACTCACATTTAGCCATCTCTCTACTTCTGTTTGACTTTGTCCTGCCTCTAGTCTCCCAATGGCTCTCCATCATAGTTTTGCAGGCAAATGATGCCTGGAGATCATTGTTACGAATTAGCTATCTCAGATTCCTGATATCACTACCACTGTGAAAGATGTAAGCTTGCTTTTAAACATGGACTTTTATGCTCCTCGCAGACGGCGTATTCCCAGTGCAGCGCCCTAATTTGCATATTGCTGTTTTACTCAGCTACTTTTACTTGGCAACATATTTAAATTTTACACGGTTTGGCTTGTTTTTGAGGGAGTTATCGCTATTTTTGTGATTTTTCCTTAATTTGTGATAACCAGTGTATTTTCTCTTAGGCATATACTAACAGTTATATACAGTTAAAAATAAATAAAATTGTAATGAATAATTTACCAGGTTGCAACAAAATATCATTATCTTACAGTAAGTTACGATAGTATTGTGAAATTACCGCCCCGCCGTTGACGAGTGAAAACGTGTTTCACTGCGCTCCGTGAATTTATGTCTATAA